>CM076582.1:930013534-930236198 GCA_034641835.2 Pinus albicaulis
TTAGGTTCAACAATTAGCCTTTTCATTATGTCATTTATCATTCTGATAAGCCTCACACAGAACTTGGATCTTGAGATTTCACCCTCTGAATTGGGAAAGTTTATCACAACTGCATGGAAGTAGTGTTGTGCATGCAATTGGATGCCTTCAACTGCACCTAGGCCTTTTCATGCATGCAGTTGGGATCCTTGGCCATTGAAAAGGAGCCCCAACTCAGGGCTTGGTCGCTTGGGGTGATTCATTGGCCCCTGAGTTTTCTATATCCCTAAGGGATGGTGTGATTTGTCAATCACTGGTCATTTTGTAGGCCCCACTTCCTCAACTGGAGCTGGGAGGTCGGGTCATTTCATAGTGCCACTCCCCTTCACATTTACCTAGAGGGTTGGTAAAAGTGGGTAAATTTGGGGGTGGAGGTGTTACATATTGGTATTAGAACTTCCAGGTTCAAACACTTGGACTGGATAGGCTAAATGTATATCTTTATGCATGCATAGTAGTACAAACATGCATCATGGAGGTCATTATGCAGTTTTTCCATCAATTTTGTTGATGTGTTATGATGTTGATATGTTGGTTGAGATGGAGCAGGAGATGCAGAATATTAGAGTGAGGTTAGAGCATTATACATCGAGGTAGAAAACACATTGTCATACATGTTTGTATGTTTTTCATGCAGATATGATGGTTAATGGTTGTTATATGCATTGTGGCTATATGCATTCCGGTCATTCTATTGTTGTTGTGGTTACATGCATGGTAGATGTGATGAACCCTTAGTTAAACTGAGAAGGGGGGTGAATCAGTTTAATAAATTCATGTACATTTAAACTTTTTATTCAACTCATTTACACATTCATTTCATAAGTAGCTTAATACATAATGGATCACAAAACATAATGTGTGGACAGCAAGTAATTAAACAAATTAAAACATCACATCAACACTTAATCATCAAGCACATAGACAACAGATATAAGTGGAAACCCATAAAGAGATAAAATCACATCTTATTATTGTTGTGATGCAAAGAAAAGCTCCAACTCCCTCTCACAACTGATTTTATGTAGGCTCCAACCTACAAGAGGCTACTACCCAAAATTCTGCAAGCTACAACTTGCAAGGAAGCTCCAACTCCCATCTATTTTCTGCAGGCTACAACCCAAAGGAGGCTCCTATCTCAACCAGCTACAACTGGAAATCTAGAAAGCTACAACTTGATATGGAAGCACCAACTCCCTCACACTACAATAAAATCATATGTTGATTTACCTCAATATCAGCTCTGTTTTTCTCCTTCTTCAATGTTTCCCTTCCAGCCTTCAAATCTGCTTCATATCAACTCTAGATCTACACAGCATCTCTATCTGATCTCTCCCATTCTTCCACTCTCTAACCTATATATGCATATTACAATAGCATCATTTATATAGATCACTTCATGGTTGTTTGCATTCTATATGGGAATATGAAGTGAACAGGCATGACCCTTGCCTTCCACCCACTCATTTCCTCACTCAGCATATTCAGAATGTTACAATAATATATACACTCATTTCATTATTAAATGGAGTTTTTCTTTACCTTAGAGACTTGCCTTTGCATCACAAACAATATAAAATAATTAATACATTTACAGTTACAATCAAATATTTCACTCAGCCCTTTCAGCTTCTTAGGTTTGCTGTGTGTTTGTCCTCTTCTACTTTCTAACCCTTTGTCTTTTATGCTTTTGAAGTTATATTCCAATTGTGTTGCATGACCGCCTTTTTGCCCGACTCGACCCATGTTGTTACACTGTTCTGCACGAGCTTCAGGTCCTTTTTCTTATCCCGAGCCTTTTCTTGATGTGTTCAGTATTTTCTTTTGTTACCCGAGTCTTTTCTTTCGCATTCAGCCTTTTATTTTAACACACAGTCGCATTTACATGACACTCTTCATCTTGGTCGGCTTCTTTACACAAACCCCGCGAACTTGTGGGTCATGGCCCACATAAACTCCCTTTTAACGCAACGGAGTAAAATATCAGATTTTATTCCACATACATATGTTAGTGATCAAACATCATACTTTATAACAAAACACACATAACAGATGCGGAACAGGGGTTAATGGGTCCCACAATACTTAACCAATCATAGTACATCACACTTTTCTTGCCCACAACTTTTAACATTTAACACTAAACGTATCTCCTGTCTTGTGCGATATGCGATTGCATCACATCGCATCCAACATAACTTACCATGCAAACCTTAAGCACAAAAACATAAAATCTGCGATGTGCACTAATGCACAGTGTCGACATGTGGCTCCTCCCTTTCACCGCATCGCAACTTTCTAACCTTATCGCATCGCAAAAAAATTAACATACCCTGTGAAGCCTTAGCATTATCCGCCAAAATTTGAGATGTGCAACCTCGCGATTCGTTGTCCACCGTTGATCTGCTACACAATCTAATGGTCCTCACTGCTTGCCTTGTCATGCCAACACATGTCCCTTCTCCACTTCACATCACACACAAAATAAATTCCATGTGTTACACTAAAATTTGTCACCATGACATTTTAGTGTCTATATGGGTTCATCATTACTCATATATTACTCTTTTAGAAGTCTACAACATCAAAGTTCCTAAAATAAATCCTTGAAATTGAGATAAAAGCTCATAAAAGTCTTAAAAACACTTGTACCGCACTTTCTCTTAACATTTCTTGTGGTGCCGCACCTATTTGTTCTAAATCATGTGGAGCTAAACACACGTTTTCTTTATTAAAGGTGCGGACCCATGTAAAAGGTAAAACGAAGGCGGAAAGTAACATTTAGAAGCCCAGCAGTCAAATCTGGAAGCTTCTGGAAGAAATTATCCGGTCGAAGGTTCGCTCCTATCATGTACATTCATTCCTCCATTATGGAAGCCTACCCCTTGGTTTATGGAGCTCAATCCCTTCAAAAGAGGATTCTATCCCCTCTTATGTGGAGCTGTAACCTCTTCTCTTTTCCTATAAATTGAAGCCATAATGCAGCCTCAAGGGAGAGAGAGACTTTGAGAATTTTTGAGGAGAAATGTTGTAGAAACTCAGACTCTCTTAACTGATCATTATGTGGGAATGATTACACGCCCATGTGCATTTTAGCTGAGAGAGTGCAAAGCTTGTCAGAGTAGAGGAAACGCATGTTCCGGACCCCAGAAAGACCTGTACGACATCAAGGCGGACACGGTTGTAAGGCTCTTTCTTCATCAAAGATAATACGAATGGATCTTGTTTTCTCAATGAGTTCTTTAATTTAGTAGCTTGTTTATCATGTTTTATCAATGAGTTATTTAATTAATTAGATTATTTCTTGAATTCCTTGATCATCCTGATAGATATATGATTTGTGAATTAGTTTATACTTATGTAGGTGCTATTGATTTTTTCCATGTTTGTGATTGCAGATCTTTGAAGACGACTCTTTCAAGCAATTGGAAAGAAGATCATTATGAACAGCGTTGGACTACAGGTAGGTCTTCAAAACCTCTGTTGTAGCTAATTCTGAATCGAATATTATCTAGAGAAAATAGTTTTTGTTTGTCTGTTTGTTGCTAGCTGTCCGTAGGACACTAGGGAGATTTGTCTTGTCAGCAAGAATGATTTATCCGCCCAACAAAATGGCGACTCCGCTGGGGAATAGAACTTAGTTTTCTTTTTCTTTAAGTTTGACTTTTGAAATATTTTTTCTGATTTTGGTTAGTCTGCACTGGTTTGGGTAAATTAGCCTTAGAATCCCTGGAAAGTTTGATTTGGAATTTTTTATTTTTCTTTATGTTTTCTGGCCTCCGCACTTTTTCTTTGAAAACAGTGCGGTAACCTCCATAGTTTCTCCGTGTAAACAGTGCGGTACCGCACCTTGTTATACTGAAACCTGTGGACCCAAGAAATTTTTTGAAAAACTTAAAGATTCTCTTTTCTGGAACCAACTTACATGATTCTTTGTATTTTCCCAGACTTGTCTTGACTGTCAAAAGCCTTGTGTGAATTTATTTTCAGCAATTTTACAATCTCATCAGTCTCCGTTAAGTTAATTGGGTGTTTTGAGTTTCTTTTTTGGATAAATTCTTAATTTTATTTCCTTTGGTCATTACTTCAAGGTTTGTCTCATTCTCTTAACAATTTTGCGTATTTTTGCTTTTGTTTTTGCAAAAAAAATTCCCCCTCAATCGCCAGGGGGGGCTAAATTGTGTCTGAGTGTTAATCGCCTTTGAGTGTTTTTATTTTTTGATCTTTGGAACTCTCACCCAATTTTCTTTACTTACACTTGATTGGTTCTTAGATTACATTAGAATCATCTTGTGTTTGAGAATTCTCTTGCATAGATTACATTTGCATAATTAGAATTCTCATTTTCAGAATATGAATGAAAAAAGTGCATAGATTACATTTGCATAGTTTTCAACTGAATTGTGCATAGATTACAACTGCATAGTTTACATTCTAGAAAAATCAATCGTAGATTTAGATCAATTTCTTTGATTTTAATTTATACGTTTTTATGCTTGTTTTTTTTTTTAAATACCAAAAAAAAAATGGAATTGATTAGCATTATTTTTTTTTGATAAAATTAGTACATTAGAAAATTTTTATATTTTCTCTTATTGATTAATTTTTTTGTATTGTTGGAAGTGAATGGAAACTCTTTCCTTACTTTAATTAGCATTCATCGAATTGAAAATATTACATTATCATATTCGATTTCATTCAGTTTTGGGTCGGGTCATAACACCATATCCATTTACCCTTTAAGTAATAACAACCCAAATAACACAGCGCTTAATAAAATTCACCTAGTATTTTTTACATTTTTAGGGCTCTTTCCACCAATCTAGCTCAGGATTAGTGCTTTGGAATAGGGAATAGTTAACTTTCCAAAGCAACTAAACAAACAGTAGCATCTTGTGGTAGGAAAATTCCAATAGTAGCATGTATGCTCTGGGAAGCTCCTCCTAAAGGAGTCAAGCACGAGATCATATCCAAACCAGTGAGGTAATCAATCCTTCCTCATTGGGAATGATAGAATATATACACGTATTAACAACGGTAAACCTCATATAGACCATTGTCGAGGAGCTTGGGGTCACTTGTCAGTAAACCTTGGATTATTTCAAGGAGCCTTCAAGGGGATTGAGCTTTGTTACTATGCCCTTGCATGTGTATCGGATCGTAGACTGTTCCACCAGGTATATTTGTTCCTGTTGGTGACCTTAGTGGCCATAAACTTTAGGATTCTTTCCCAAGGTGATGGTGGAGGCAAGATCCCACTGTACCTGGAGCAGATGTCGACTAGACTCACTTGGACTCTTTGGAGGGTTCTCTTCAGTCGAGATGGCATAATGGAGAAACTTGCATCGGTCTGTTTCATTAAGCAAGTTGTCGGGGTAACTGTTCCAACTGCCATTTCTGCATTGAAATTCTACGATGTTGGATTTAATCACCAACTAGTGTTTTTTAGTGCGGGAATCTATTGTTTGTGTGTGGTATGACTCCTAGATTTGATAGCACGTGTTCATTTGTTTGTTTTTACTTTTAGAGACCATAGGTGTGAATTGTGAATTTTAATTGTTTAGGTGTGAATTGTGAATTGTTAATTTTAGTTTTAAAATTGTTAATAAAATTCACTGAAGTTGAATCTAATGGCAATTGTTCCAGAATTTACCAACCAAGGAACCCCTCTTAACGAGAATCCTAGTACTTTTCCTTGCTTTGGAAATGTTGGTCCTCCTTATATGGCTACATTGTCATTACTTGGATTTACAATAGGTTTACCGATATGGTTATTTTCAACTTCGTTGGCCCCGAATACTCCAATTGTTCCACCTCAAACAGATGATTCACCTCAACAGAGTTCACCATCTCAACATCACCAACCTCATGTTGACCTTTACCTTCTTCGCCCAATATTTATTCCTCCCTTTCTTCCTCTTCTCTTGGTAAGAGCCTTGACGCTAGTAACCAGGTGGCTAAGAAGAAGAAGAAAGGGAAGAAGAAGAAGAAGTAAGATAAGAAAGAAGTCAACCAGTCAACCATGGTTGTAAGTGTTAGTACTATTGAGGAAACCTCCAACATGCATCGTAAACCCAAATTCCCTTGTAAGCTTTGTAAGGGTGACCACTTCCTTATCAATTGTCCTAGTATTCCTAAGGTCTTGGAAGTATGGTCAGAAAAATCCCATCAACTTACTGTTGATCCATCAACCAGTGATTGTCAGGTTTCTGGGAAAAAGAGTAAAGTTAGGTTTCCTTGTAGGTTTTGCAAAGGAAGTCATCAAAATCACATTTTCCCTCACATGGATGAACCCTCAAAATTGTTGGAAAACCTTACTGTTCCACAGCAACAATTTCCAACCGGTTACCGTCAACTTTCTCCCAACCTACCGTCAACTGACAGAGTGATTGATCTAATTCCAAGTACAGTCAATCTCGCTCTTCCATTGGAGAGTGAAACTGATATCACTCAGGTTGATGATCCATTAGTTGATCAAGTGGTCGACTCAATTTCACATTCAGTCGATCCCATTCTCCCTGTAGAGAGTGACCTTCATACCGCTCAAGTTCTTCTTGTTACATCAGATTCTTCTACGCCAAGGGGAATTACACCTGTTCCTACAGATCCCCCTCCAAGTACCGAGGTCTTTTCCTTTGATTGGAATAGACTGACAGAACCTCGTCTTCCTTCTTCCATCCCTTTCCAAATCATTGTGAAGACTTGTGGTAATAATTTACGCCGCACACATGTATATGAAGGTGCTTCTGTTAGTATTTTATCCTCAACTGCTTGGAAAGCTTTGGGTTCTCCTCAGCTTGTGCCTGTTACGCAGAATCTGAAAGATTTTAACAAAACCATTAGTGAACCTTTAGGGATCCTTCCTAAGTTTTCTATTACTTTGGAAGGTAAACTGTCTGTATTGATCTTATGGTAGTTCGAGGCCCCTTGGATTTCAATTTACTCCTTGGGCGAGACTATGTCTATGCAATGAAAGTTGTCGTATCGACATTCTTTCGCGTGATGTCTTTCCCTCACAATGGAAACATTGTGACTGTTGACCAACTTTCATTCTCTAGTCTTGATTCAACTACCAATAATCTGACACCCCCCCATGTTCCTTATACTAAAGTGGTATCTACCCCGCCATGGGTTAATTATGTGGCAACCAGTCCCATGTTTTCAATTACCGATGCAAGCGAGCCTTTCACTGTTTGCTCGACTTCCTTTGACTTAGATCCGGTAATTGACGTGGAAAACTCTATCGGATTATTTGAACACGATGTTCCTATCCCTTATGATTCCTTTGACATGTGTCCCTTCCAGAGAACTATTCTTCCATCTGATGAATACCTCTTGGAAGCCATGATCGTTGTGCGTCCCTTGACATTTGTTTCTTCTAGTTGGAAGCCATGAACATGTTCCTATGAGGATGGTTCTTTTACTGTGTAAACCTCGTTAAAAAATGAATCAGTGGTCAAGAGGAAAGTTCCTTTTACTGTGTCAACCTTGTTAAAAAATGAATCAGTTGTCCAAGAGGAAAGTTCCTTTTATTGTGTCAACCTCGTTAAAAAATGAATCAGTGATTAAAGATGATAATTCTTTTCCTGTGCCAACCTCGTTAAAAATTGAAACAAACCCATGAGGAAAGTTCCTTTTACTGTGTCAACCTCGTTAAAAAATGAAGCAGTGGGTAATGAGGAAAGTTCCTTTTACTGTGTCAACCTCGTTAAAAAATGAATCAGTGGGTCATGAGGATAGTTCCTTTTACTGTCACGTCAACCTCGTTAAAAATGAATCAGTTGGTCAGAGGATAGTTCATGTTACTAAGTCAACCTCGTTAAAAAATGAATTAGGTATGAGGATGGTTCTTCTCCTGTGTCAACCTTGTTAAAAATGAATCAGTAGATTATATATGTATATTGTAGAGAGTAGATATGAGGACATTTCTTTTACTGTGTCATCCTCGTTAAAAAATGAAACAGGCCCATGAGGACAGTTCTTTTCCTATGTCAACCTCATTAAAAAATGAATCAGTAGGTTATGTAGGTAGATTGTAGAGAGTAGATTGATAGATTCCATGAGGATGGTTCTTTTACTGTGTCAACCTCGTTAAAAAATGAAACAGGGATCCATGACGATGGTTCTTTTACTGTGTCAACCTCATTAAAAAATGAAACAGGTCCCTGTGAGGATAGTTCCTTTTACTGTGTCAACCTCGTTAAAAAATGAAACAAGTCCTTGAGCATAGTTCCTTTTCTTGTGTTAAGCTCGTTAAAAAATGAAACAAGGTTCCATGAGCATAGTTCTATTCCTATGTCAAGCTCGTTAAAAAATGAAACAAATCCTCTCCTATTTAAGTCGAGTCTTTCATATGATCTCGTAAATGAACCTTCATTCCATCCAGCTATTAGTAACTAGTAGTCTACTTAGTTGAATGAAATGAAGCTTGGGGGGCATGTGCTCTAGCAAGTTACGCTTGGGGGGCATTGAAACTTATCTCAAGCATGATTTTTCCTTTGTTTCAAGATTGTGTAAAAATGAAACAAACCCACTCTTAAGCATAGTTTTCCTACGTTTCAAGCTTGTGTAAAAATGAAACCACTTTCAAGCATGATTTTTCCTTTGTTTCAAGCTTGTGTAAAAATGGAACAAACCACTCTCAAGCATAATTTTTCCTACGTTTCAAGCTTGTGTAAAAAGGAAACCTATCTTGAGTCCATTTCAGTTATTATTTTCAAGACTTGTTAAACTCATGAAAAACTCGAGATTATTTAGCTATATTTTCATTCTAGTAAAACACTTGAAAATGTTGAGTTCTTTCCTTCTTTTCCTGCTCGTAAATTAAATTGAAAGTCGGCCAAATGAGTACACTTTTATCACTTTTTTCGAACTCTTGAAAATTACGAAAAAGTGAAACCTTAGAGTTCTCTTTTAAGCCCTTTTCAGACTCGTTAAATATGAAAAGATTGTCGAGTACTTGACTATTCGAACTCGTTAAAGTAAATGAACGGTCGTCCCTTCAGTATAAGTTTACCCCTTTTCCGGACTGAAATGGACTATTTACGAAAAAGGTAAACGTTGACTAATCATGGTCAATAGAGTTCTCTCATGTATTATGTTATCCTTTTTCGGGCTTGAGAGACTAAATTTACGAAAAATTACACCCATTGAGTTTCCTTAAGTTTTTCTTCTGACTCCCTAAAATTGAAAAACACCGAGTTTCTCCTATACTGGACTCGTTAAAATTTAACAATAAAGGACCTATCGATTACAAACAGGAACGGACCACTCCTTCTTAGGGTTCGATTTTAAACTAAGTTGGACTCATCCAAAGGATGAGCTTATAAACAAGTAAATTTTATCCTCCTCAAGCTTGTCACAAATAAAGAGGTACTTGCCAGAAATGGTGGGGGAAAAGGAGAGAAAATGAATCCATTTGATGCACTTTGATTTAAAAGCAGTATACCACTCTTGAACACGACAATTTTTGTCACACTTCTACCTGGGTTGGGAAAATCCTTTGCCTATCAGTTAATCAAAGCACATTGAAGGTCTTCAGCCGGTTTCTGGGTATTAGCTTAGGGCAATTGTTACCAAACCATCGGCAGTGTTGTTATCTGTTCAAGAGGACAGTCAAACAAACCATTCATCTACAAACATTTGTCTCCATTCGCATTGACCATCCCTGAGTCAGTCCTTGCAAAAAATTTCTTCAAAACTTGATCTATTGTTTCGTGTCGTCATCTTGCTTACGACTGATCACTTTCTATCGACGACAGCTCATCATCTAGGAAGTTGATCTAGAATCCTTTAGTACCTTGGAATCTGCATGTCTTAATGGCAGGTTTCTCACCTTCGACAACAGGTTGCATCATTGACCTTCGATCGAGCGATTCCGTGAAATGTTCAACTTCAGATCAATTATTCACATTTCATGGATTGTATTGAGTACTTTGAGAGCCATTGTCATTATTGGTGGTTTCTCTCACACTTGTTAACAGTTCACATCATTGACTGGTAATCAAGTGGGTTCTACCATGTTCGACTTCGACACATTTAATCACATGGATAGAATCGTACTAGTTCGAGAAGCAGAAATCAAAACCCTGGATCTAGTTTCCACCATCCAGGTTGCAAGGAGTTTTATTATTCATTATGCAGTAGACTATTCATTACAGATGGTTGCATCCATGTTGTGTCTACACTATTGATGTAATATTAAAATCATTTCTGTATCAAAACAAGTTTAGTTAGTTTTTTATCTGAGTATGGGAATGCCTACCTCAGTGATGATATGTGTGTGTGTGTGTGTGTGTGTGTTTTGCATTGAATTTTTTTACAGGATTCTGACTGGGGTGTCTACAGGCTAATCCTTGAAATGATAAAGCACTTCACTCTTTGAATTATCTCAGACTTCGCACTTTAGGGGGCAATCTGTTACACTGAAATTTGTCACCATGACGTTTTGGTGTCTATATGGGTTCATCATTACTCATATATTACTCCCTTATAAGTCTAAAACATCAAAGTTCCTAAAATCAAGCCTTGAAATTGAGAGAAAATCTCATAAAAGTCTTAAAAACACTTGTACCGCACTTTCTCTTAACATTTCCTGCGGTGCCGCACCTATTTGTTCTAAATCATGTGGAGCTAAACACACGTTTTCTTCATTAAAGGTGCGGGCCCCTGTAAAAGGTAAAATGAAGGCGGAAAGTAACATTTAGAAGCCCAACAGTCAAATCTGGAAGCAATTATCCGGTCGAAGGTTCGCTCCTATCATGTACATTCATTCCTCCATTATGGGAGCCTACCCCTTGGTTTATGGAGCTCAATCCCTTCAAAAGAAGATTATATCCCCTCTTATGTGGAGCTGCAACCTCTTCTCTTTTCCTATAAATTGAATCCATAGTGCAGCCTCAAGGGGAGAGAGACTTTGAGAATTTTTGAGGAGAAATGTTAGAACTTACTTTTACTGACTATTATGTAGAATGATGTACACTGTTGCATGACAGAGTGAAAAGCTTCTCTGAGAGAGTGTTCCTTTGAGAGAGAACTGCAATATCCAAGAAGGACTAAGACTAATGCTGCAGGTTCTTCTTCACCAAAGATAATACGAATGGATCAGTGTTTTCAATGAGTTCTGAATCAAGTAGCTTAATATCATGTTCTATCTAATGAGTTATTTAATTAATTAATAGTTTTAAATTAATTACTTAGTAGATACAGGATCATGAATAGTTTAGAGTACTTCATGCAGGTGCTATTTATTTTTTCCATGTTTGTGATTGCAGATCTTTGAAGACGATTCTTTCAAGCAACTGGAAAGAAGATCATTACGAACAGCGCTGGACTACAGGTAGGTCTTCAAAACCTCTATTGTAGCTCATTCTGAATCGAATATTATCTAGAGAAAATAGTTTGTGTTTCTCTGTTTGTTGCTAGCTGTCCGTAGGACACTAGGGAGATCTATCTTGTCAGGAAGAACGATTTATCCGCCCAACACCCTGCGACGACCTTAACACTTAAACGCTAAAAGCTACGATTTGCGCTTTCCATCTCCGTCATTGGTCTTCATTGGATCCGACGGTCCACGCTTGTCTCTACCGACTCACTTCACATCACAAGTTAAATAACATAACTTGCGAAGTCTTAACCATAAATACTATACCCTACGATATGTGATGTCTTCACAGTTGCGATATGATCTTCCACCGTTGATCTGCGCAAGATCTACGGTCCTCATTGTTACTTGCAAATCTGAATGTGATATTCAATCAAACAGAGGATTGTGTAAGATCTATGGTCCTCTCTCTGTCTTGCAAATCTGATTGTGATATTCAATCAAACAGAGGATGGTGTAAGATCTATGGTCCTCACTGTGTCTTGCAAATCCGATTTCCTTCTATTGTGCGCTTAATGCAATATTTGATTCAACAGAGGATTCGTGCAAGGTCTCAGGTCCTCCTTTTTTATTTTGTTTTTTATTCACTCCAACTTGGGATTATCACGCTTGCTGCATGTTCACGACTCTACCCAGTTGTTTTGCTGCCTTTGCTCCTTTTCTGCCTTAGCTTCCTTTGTTGCCTTTGCTTCTTAGCTGCCTTAGCTGCCTTTGCCTTTTTGTTGCCTTTGCTTCCTTTGCTTATTTGTTTCCTTTGTTGATGGTCTAATGTTGCTCCTTTGTGCTCCTTTGCCATCAATGATAATATTTCCAACAATCTCCCCCTTTGGCATTGATGGCAACACTTCCTCCAACTCTCCAATACTTCCTCCAGGACTTCCTCCCTCTTTCATTCTGAGAGGTGCCTTTCTTCCTCTACTTGCTTTTTAGAAGAGCCTTTCTTCTTCTGCTTTCCTCCCCCCCCCCCCCCCTTTGACATCAATGGAAAAGGGTTGTACGTTTCACAGTCTAGTTTCTCTCCTTGCATTACTTCTCTCTGAGTTGTGTATAGGCCTTCTTCTTCTGACTTTATACTTTGCTGCTCCAGGCTAGTGTATAATAGTTGTTGGGAGAACACTTAGAAAATTATTGAGATTGCATGAATGGAGAGCATGTCAATATAGAATGTTATGTACTTATATCCCTTACTGCTTGATAAAGGTGATATGTGCTAGACTTTTGATGTACTTTTGTCATAATACTCTGATCTTGAGGACCTGTACCATACCATACTCTGTAGATCTTTACCAGCTTCATAGCTCTATCTCTTCTGTGACAACTTTTATGGGTTTCTCTCCCCATGGAATGATGCTTTCTTGTCTAATACTGACTATCACTTGTCTACTGCATTGTTTATATTCCTTATATTGCAGCCTTTGCTGGTGTATTTCCATCATAATTCATTTTTTTTTTTAATCATATCAGAGAGTATCATATGCAGACACTACCCCTACTTTGTCTCTTAGATATTTGAATGGTTCTCTAGCAAGAGGTTTTGTGAATATGTCTAATGTTTGTTTCTTTGTTGGTACATACTCCATTTTTACTATTTTCTCTACTACTTGTTCTCTGAGGAAGTGGTACTCTATTGGGATGTGCTTGGTTTTCGAATGAAGTACTGGATTTTTTTATATACTTATTGCACTTGTATTGTCACATTTGATAGAAATAGTTTCAGTGATGCTTACCTTCATTTCTTGGAGAGTTTGTTTCATCCACATTACTTGTGTGCAACAAGCTGTTGTTGCTATGTATTCTGCAGTAGATAGAGAGACGGATGTTTGCTTCTTGCTTAACCATGTCACCAGAATTTCTCCCTATTAAAATGCACCTCCACTTGTGTTTTTCCTGTCATCCACATAGCTAGCCCAATCTGCATCTGTATATGATGTCAATGTGAAGTCTTTGATTTTTTTATACAATAGGACATAATGTGCAGTTCCTTGAAAGTATCTGAATATCCTCTTGATTTCTAGCAAGTGATTTTGTTTTGGTGTTGCTTTATATCTTGCCACAAGTCCTACTGACAACAAAATGTCTGTTTTAGAGGTAGTTAGGTATAGCAGACTTCCTATCATAGATCTATAAATTCTTTGATCTACATCTGCGGATCCATCATCAGCACATAACTTGCATCCAGTGATCATGGGAGTTGACACAGGTTTGCAGTCTTCCATTTGGAATCTTTTTAACATATCTCTTAATTATTTTTCTTGTGAAATGAATATGCCTTTGTTCTTTTGTAGAATTTGAAGTCCTAGGTAGTAGGTAAGCTCTTCGATCATAGACATCTCAAATTCTAACTTCATCTCTTCTGCAAATCCTTTTACTAACTCATCATTGTTGCTACCAAACATGATGTCATCTACATATACTACTACAATTGAGAGTTCATTTTCATCAGCCTTTATATATAGATTGATGTCTACTCCTCCCTTCTTGAAACCTTGTTTTTAAAAATACTTGTCCAGCCTAGAATACCATGCACGTGGTGCTTGTTTGAGACCATATAAGGCTTTCTTTAATTTACACACATAGTCGTGTTTATCTACTAAGGAAAATCCTTCAGGTTGTTCCATGTAGACTTCTTCCTCTAGATCTCCATTCAAGAAGGCAGACTTCACATCCATTTGATATACCTGGAAATCATGATAGCATGCAAAAGCCAAAAACATTCTAATTGCGTCCATTCTTGCTACAGGGGAAAAAGTTTCATCATAGTCAAGTCCTTCGATTTGAGAGTATCCCTTGCATACAAGTCTGGCTTTATTTATGATTACCTGACCCTCTTCATTCATCTTATTCTTGAATATCCACTTTGTTCCAATGACATTTTTCCCAGTAGGTCATGGCATTAACTCCCAAGTCTTGTTCTTCTCAATTTGTTCTAATTATTCATTCATAGCATTTACCCAATTTTTGTCTTTTCTAGCTTCATCGAAATTCTTCGGTTCTATCTGCGATAGCATGGCTAGGTACACTTGCTCAGTCTGTTCAGTTAGTTGTCTTCTAGTTTGGACTCATATAATCTTGTCTCCAATGATTTGATCTTCAGGATGGTTCTTCTGAGTGTGTCTCGAGGGTCCTTTGGAGTTTATTTCTATATCTTCTGTTGTCTTACTTTGTACTTCATTTTCTTGATTCTCATCTTCATGATCATCTAGAGGATTGGCGTAGTTTGTGCTTTTGGTTCTGTCTGGTAGATCTTCGTCGAATCTCACATCAATGATTTCCACAATTTTATGTAGTCTTTTATTGTAGCACCTATATCACTTACTCTTGGATGCATATCCAAATAATATTCCTTCATCAGCTCTAGCATCATACTTCCCTAATTTTTCATTATTCTTTATGAAACATTTGCTGCCAAAGACTCTAAAGTGCTTGATTGATGTCGGTTTCCCATGCTATAATTCATATGGAGTCTTGTCACAATTGGGTCTGAGATGACCTTTGTTGAGAATATGGACAGTTGTGTGTATTGCTTCTGCTCAGTAGGTTTGGGGAATATTTCTTTCTTGCATCATTGCTATGGAAATCTGCTATACTGACCTGTTTTTTCTCTCTGCCACTCCATTCTGTTGAGGTGTACCTACAACTGTAAATTGTTGCTTTATCCCACATTCATTGCATGGGTCTGCAAAATCATCGTCTGTGAATTGACGTCCTCTATCTGATCTGATGCATTTTAGCTTACATCCAGTTTGATTTTCTACCAGTGCCTTGAATATCTTAAGCTTCTCAAACGCTTCAGATTTGTACCTGAGAAATGCCACCCATGTTAATCTAGAAAAATCATTGATTATCAGCATGAAATATGATTCTCCACCTGGTGCATTTTTTTTTAAAGGTCCACATAGGTCCATGTGTACAAGCTGAAGAGGCTTACTTATATATAGTTGGTATTTATCTTTGAACGTTGTGCGATTTTGTTTTTCCAGTTGGCAGGACTTACACATGGTATTTGGTGGCTTCTTTATTGTAGGAAAATCTCTGACATCTTCCTTTTTTCTCAGTTTGATGATATGGTCAAAATTTAGATGTCGCAATCTTCTATGCCATAGCCAAGATTCGTCAAGTTTGCTGATGTGGCATGCTTCATTCTTTTATTCTAATATATAAACATTACTCTTTGTTCGAACACCTTTGACCAAGGTATTTCCTGTGGTGATTGACCTTACTTTAGAATCTTGGGCTCTAAAAAGGATCTCACAGCCTTTATCACACATTTGACTAACACTTAGCAGATTGGCTTTTAGACCGTCTACAAACAGTACATCCTGAGCCTCTCCTCTTCCATTATTCAGGCTAACTGTGCCTTTTCCCTTGATTTTCCCTACTTTATCATTACCGAATGTTACATTCCCAAATTTCTTTTCATCAAAAGTTACAAACTTGCTTCGGTCTCCAGTCATATGTTTTGAGCACCCGTTGTCCACATACCATTGATTGTTTTGATCTTGAGAAATTAGAACCAGATCACATTTATTTAGTTTCCTTTTCCATTGCATGCAGTTGTTTTCTCTATAACCTTTCTGAGGAGATGGATCACAGTCTTTGATAGGACATTCGTTAGACTTGTGCCCATTTTTATGGCAACTAAAACATTTGATTGTGTTTCTGAATAGATTGTGTATATGAGTGAATCCGTCATTGTTCTTAATTCCCCTTGAGTTTCCATACTCCAGTCTATGTATATATGCTCTGCACTCCATGGCTTTATGACTGAATCCTTTACAAAAAAAAAAATACCCATGGAAGTAGTATTTGTCTATGGAAGAGAGAGTTGTTTGAGGTAGTATTTTCGTTTGTTGCATATTTTTCTAGTTGGACTGGATTTGCTTTGTCTTACAGTATGTCGAAATATGTCCAGGTTTGTGGTAGGAAAAGCAAGTCATGCTTCTCACAGGGGGAAGGAACCTCGACATCTTTTGAATTTGTTCAATTCATCCTTAGGAGCGTATGAGTATTTTGCAGTTGACTGTTTCTTCATTTCTTTCTTTGTCACTTGAGGTTGCTAACTGTTTCTGTTTGTTTCATTATATAACATGGTCTTGTTGGTTTCTAATTCTATGGATTCCCTTTTTGCTGCTTCATTATCCTTTACAACTTTTACAAAAATGATATTCTTGTTATCTTTTGCCTTGGATTTGTTGGTTTCTCCTTCATAGCCTATCTCAGCCTTTATATGAGGAGGTCTTTGAGCACTTAGAATTTTGTCCAAATGTCCAGAGCTTTTCACTTGAGAAATATTCATATTTAATTCAATTTGCGCCTTTTCTAATTTCTTCCTCAGGCTTACCACTTCTTCTTCCAGTTTTTCTCGCTCCTAATTTTTCTCCTTTATTTCTCTTCTCGGAATATCCTCTATTTTCCTTGATTCTTCTAGTTCAATCTTTAATTTAATAATATCTTTTGAATCTGGTTATGTCTTTGCATATTTCAGAATAATCTCTTTCTGTTTCTTACTCTTAAGTTTAAGTCTATCTATTTCCTCTAGGAAACTAAGTAGCTCCCCCTTAAGATCTATCTCACCTTCTTCTTCAAATTCCCGGAGATCTTCCTCAAGCTCTTCCTTGGTCATAAAAATGGATTCTGATGTTCCTTCTTCATTGGGGGATTCATCTGAGCTCTCATATGCACTGTTGTCTTTTTGGGCATAAAATTTTCTTCTATTAAATATGTTCCCTTTCGGCCTATTGCTGAAATTGGTTTTCTCTTTCCCTCTTGACTAATTCTCTATTTCTTATGAGGACATTAAGATGCATAGTGCCCCACTCTTCCATAGTTAAATCACTTAAATGGAAGTTTACCTTTATACTTACCTGTGCCTTTCTCCAATCTTCTGACAAAATTGGCCTCTTCTTCATCAGAGCAGGAGCATGTACCTTCCTTCTCTTCTCTGCACTTATCTACCTTAAAGCCTGCCTCCCTCACATTTGACTTCCCCTTTGGAAGTCTCATCTCGTAGGCCGTCAAGTTTCCAAGAAATTGATTCATGGTCAGTGTTTCCCAGTTTTTTGTTTCTTCTATGGCAGAAACCTTAGGGTTAAACCTGGACGGTAAAGATCTCAATATCTTTTGTACAATTACACATTCCTTAATGGTTTCTCCTAGAGCTTTCATGTTATTCACAACTTCCGCGACCTTTAAGAAGAAACTGACTACATCTTCATCTTCATTCATTTTTACATTTTTAAATTGAGCTCTATAGGCTTGCAGTTTGGCCATATTCACCTTTTTATCTCCCTCATGGATATTTTATAATGTATCCCAGATAACTTTGGCAGTCTCACTGTGCATTACTTTGATCAATTTTTTTTCACACAGATCGCTCAAGAGTGCATTCATGGATTTTGCATTAGCTATTTTGCTTGGCTTCTTTCTCTGTGTCAGTATCATTTGGAGCATATCCTTCTTCCACAGCAACCCAAAATTCTATTTCTAGACACATTATGTATGTCCTCATTCTTATTTTCCAGAAGGCATAGTTTGTGCCAGTAAACAATGGGGCTTTATTTGTTGAGCATCCTTATTGGCTAGCCATTTTGGGGACCTAGGATCTCCTTCCAGTTGTTAAACTGATACATAAGGAACTAGCTTTGATACCAATTGATGACCCTTAGTTAAAATAAGAGGGGGGTGAATCAGTTTAATACATTCATGGACATTTAAACTTTTTATTCAACTCATTTACACCTTCATTTCATAAGCATCTTAATTACATAATGGATCAACAAACATAATGTGTGGACCACAAGTAATTAAACAGATTAAAACATCACATCAACACTTTATCATGAAGCACATAGACAACAGATATAAGTGGAAACCCATAAATGGAGAAAACCACATCTTATTATTGTTGTGATGCAAAGGCAATCTCCAACTCCCTCTAACAACTGGTTTTCTGTAGGCTCCAACCTATAGGAGGCTACTACCCCAAATTTTACAAGCTAAAACTTGCAAGGAAGCTCCAACTCCCATCTATTTTTTGTAGCCTACAACCCACAGGAGGCTCCTACCTCAACCAGCTACAACTGGACATATATCAAGCTACAACTTGATATGGAAGCACCAACTCCCTCACACTACAATAAAATCATGTGTTGATTTACCTGGATATCAGCTCTATTTTTCTCGTTCTTCAATGTTGCCCTTCCAGCCTTCAAATTTGCTTCATATCAGCCCTCGATCTACACAGCATCTCTATCTGCTCTCTCTCATTCTTCCACTCTCTAACCTCTATATGAATTTTAAAATAACATCATTTATAGAGATCACTTCATGGTTGTTTTCATTCTATATGGGAATATGAAGTGAACAGAGATGACTCTTGCCTTCCACCCACTCATTTCCTCACTCAACATATTCAAGATGTTATAATAATGTATACACTCATTTCAGTATTAAATGGAGTTTTGATTTTCCTTGAAGACTTGCCTTTGAATCACAAACAATATAAAATAATTAATACATTTATAGTTGCAATCAAATATTTCATTCAGCCCTTTCACTTCTTAGATTTGTTGTGTGTTTGTCCTCTTCTGCTTGTTGTCCCTTTGTCTTTTATGTTTCTACAGTTATATTCCAATTGTGTTGCATGACCGCCTTTTTGCCCGACTCGACCCATGCTGTTGCATTGTTCTGCATGAGCTCTGGGTATTTTTTCTTACCCGAGCCTTTTCTTGTTGTGCTTAGTCTTTTCTTTTGTTACCCGAGTCTTTTCTTCCACGTTTAGCCTTTTCTTTTAACACACAGCCGCATCTACATGACACTTTTCATCTTGGTCAGCTTCTTTACACAAACCTCACGTACCTGTGGGTCATGGCCCACATAAACTCCTTTTTAACGCAGCATAGTACAATATCGGAGTTTATTCAACATACATACATTAGCGATCAAACAGCGCATAATTTATAACAAAACGCACATAATAGCCGCGGAACAGGGGTTATCGGGTCCCACAATACTTGACCAATCATAGTACATCACACTTTTCTTCCCCGCAACTTTTAACATTTAGCACTAAACGTATCTCCTATCTTGTGTGATATGCGATCGCATTGCATCGCATCCAACATAACTTACTGTGCGAACCTTAAGCACAAAAACATAAAATTTGCGATCTGCACTAATGCACAGTGCTGACACATGGCTCCTCCCTTTCACCGCATCACAACTTTCTAACCTTATCGCATCGCAATAAAATTAACATGCCTTGCAAATCCTTAGCGCTATCCGCCAACATTTGCAATGTGTGACCTCGAGATTCGTCGTCCGTTGTTGATCTTCTACACGATCTAATGATCCTCACTGCTTTCCCTGTCGTGCCAACATGTGTCCCTTATCCACTTCGCATCGCACACAAAATAACTTCCCTGCGACGACCTTAACACTTAAACACTAAACTTTGTGATTTGTGCTTTCGATCTTTTTCATTGGTCTTCGTTGGATCCAATGGTCCATGCTTGTCTCTGCCGACTCACTTCGCATCGCAAGTTAAATAACTTAACTTGTGAAGTCTTAACCGTAAATACTATACCCTGCAATATGATATGTCTTCACGGTTGCGATATGATATTCCATCATTGATCTGCATAAGATCTACGGTCCTCATTGCTGCTTGCAAATCCGATTGTGATATTCAATCAAATAGAGGATTGTGTAATATCTATGTTCCTCACTATGTCTTTCAAATCCGATTGCGATATTCAATCAAACAGAGGATTGTGTAAGATCTATGGTCCTCGTTGTGTCTTGCAAATCTGATTGCCTTTTTTTGTGCGCTTAATGCAATATTCGATTCAACAGAGGATTCGTGCAAGATCTACAGCCCTCCTTTGTTCTTCTGTTTGTTATTCACTTTGACTGGGGATTATCACGCTTGTTGTACGTTCACGACTCTGCCCAGCTGTTTTTCTGCCTTTGCTCCTTTTCTGCCTTAGCTTCCTTTGATGCCTTTGCTTCTTAGCTGCCTTTGCTGCCTTTTCCTTTTTGCTGCCTTTTCCCTTTTTGTTGCCTTTGCTTCTTTGTTGCCTTTGTTGATGGTCTAATGCTGCTCCTTTGTGCTTCTTTTCCATCAATGACAATATTTCTAACAAGATGATAGTTGAACAATGCGGCCATATGCACATGTGTTGAATAGTCATGAATGGTAGTAACTTGTTGTTATATGTATTTTTGTCATATGCACGATCTGTATGGTCATTGCAACTAAGATCTTGATGTTATATCTATCTTGTTAATATGGATTGGCTTGTGCAGATGGTTATGGTTATGATATTTAGGTATGAGTCGATATACCTGTGATAGTGTGTTGCACTAATCTGGACTGAACTGTGTAGATGTGATTGTTATGCATGCATGTCAATTGTTTATGTGTATATCTTTTTTCCCAAGGAAAAATCATAATTTCATTATATTGAAGAAAATTACATGTTGTAGATGCCTGTGGCATATTCAACAAAATTGTGACAGTGGTCACATACAAAAATAAAGGTCCAAAATAAACCCCTATTAGGGATACATGAAAGTTCAATACAATGTCTAATGATATAGGGTCACTACATTCAGAGAAAATAAATACATGTTATAAACATGAGCCTACAAATAACCATGACAGATGCTGATCTATGTATGGGTGATGATAATAACTAAAATGTTCTTGTCCAGTGTGTTCTTCAATCAATTAGGTCCCCCGAGACTAGAGTGTGGCCTCCTTGGATAGCGCATCAGAAAGGTGGTTGCGCTCCCTGTAAATATGGAAACAAATGATAATATCAAATTCTAATTTCAAGTGCCAAGAGTCCTCCAAAATTGTTTATGATTTTATCATGTGAACATGTTATCTAGTTATTTTTATGGATATCATGACCTTATTTATGTATGATTTGATTTGTTTCTGAAGTTATATCATTCTAATCTATATTGATTGTGCAGACGAGATAGCCTCCCCTAAAATACATTGAGATATGTGTTTGATTATTTCATTTATATTTGGTTTATCTAACATGGTATGTTGCAGGACAATAGAAGATCAAAGATGAAGAGAAGAATGGTTCCACCACAGTTCATATGCCTCCCTTACATGCCTGATGTGAAATCTATAGAATGGGGAAGTTCAGTTGAGCAGCAAAGGGAAGATTATTCTCTTGATCTGTTCAATACACTAAGGAGTCTGAGGAAAGAGATCAAAAGTTGCAAGGTAGATAATAACAAGTTGATTGAGACCTAGGAAAGGTTTTCTAGAGCTTAGGAAAAATAAGTAGAATTTAATGCAGTCACCCTTTATAGCTTTTTAGTTTTGCAGCAACAGGGACATATGAGGAGTTGATTTGGGATGAGTTTGATGTTAGAAGATGCAACACCATTGCAATTTTTATCACTTAGAAAAAACCCTAGTTTTGAAGGGAAAAGACTAAGTTAACCTCTAACCACTTTAGACTTGAAATGTATCCCTTTCAATTTCAAAGGGGGGTCCCTTTTATAACTCATTCAATATAACTGGTTATTTACTTAAAACAATGACTAGATTTGTTGTAACAAGGCTTTCAAAAACGTGGTAGGGTTTGATAGAATTCCATTGGGCAGGGAGTCAAATATTTAGCTTAACAAGAAATAAACCAAAACTCTCATAGAGGCAATGTAGCTAAGATACTTTGAGATCTTAAATTAATGAGATGGAATGCAGAATATGAAGGCAACAATATACTTATAAGAGAATCCTAAGGATGAATTCTACAAACATAAGTCAGAAATATATAGATGAATGAAAATATAAACAAAGCACAACACTTATGAATTCTATTCATTCACACTTATCAGTCATAAAAGAGCATACATATGACAACGTAGAAAGGAAAACATAAACAACAGAACACATATCCAAAGTTTCCCAACACAAGAATCTCTAGTGCAGAATTAGGCTTCCTTCATTAAACTTTCAGAAATATGTAGTGCACAATAAGTCTTATGGTAAATAACCAACCCTTCTTCATTCTAAAGAGCTTGTATTTGTAGGAAAATTACAAACTAAAAGCAGGTTTCTCACATGTTTTTAATTACAAATTTATAAACATAAAGCATGCATATTTAATACACGAATATACTACATAAACTCAAAAATATTTGTATCTAAATTATAACAGTTTTCTAAAATACTCGCTAGACATTGTGGTCAAAATCATTGACTAATATTCTGCCTGGTTTTCTGGAATTCGTGTCTCGTCCCCATGCTAAAAATGGAATTTTTTATGTTTCTCCTTTCAGGATATCATGATCTGTCTCATTGACCAATTCACTGTTACTCTTTCAAAACCGAATAAGGGTCAGGATCTCTAACGGGCTAGTTATCAGCACTTTTATAAAAATAAATACAAAATTGCGCCAACATTGAAACTATCAACACTTATCGAAATTTTCATAGTGAAAATCGCTGACACTAAAACTGTCAGCGCTCATCAAAATTTAACCTTCCAAAATCGTTGACATGCTAGTTATCGGCCTTCAGTCAAAATTCCATCTGAAAAAATCGTAATCAAAATTGAGTTGTGAAAATAACTAGCTAAGTGTGCTAGCTCCCTCTAGTAAAATTTCTACATTAGTTTTCTTGATTTTTTATTCCACTAGGACTCTGTAGCAACCACTTTCCTGGAGCATTCGACATTCTTGGGTTTATTTGAGCTTGTAGACTCCTCCATGTTTATAATTAAGTCCTTCTGAGGGGTTCTATCTACATTGATGACTTATTTTTCCAACTTAGGGTTCTGCTTCCATTTGATGTTCAATCTTAGCTTTTTCCATGGTCTTGTGCATGGTCTCTTTCCACCTTTGAACATTTCTGCTAAGGTGGGTTATTTTTCAACTTGTGTATGCTCCATTTCGAGCTCAATTATTTTTCCCTTTCCATTCTCTATTTTCTTGTTGAATTATGTTTCTGCAGCTAGGGGTACGGTGGGATAAGGGGCATCCTTTGTTTTTCTCAGCCTAACCCTCTTTGTGGTATAAACCTTGGGTAATTCAGGGACTAAAGGAGGAACTGATTCTAATTTTTGTTGACTCCTTGTTTGCATAGATGAGGTCCCATGTTCTAAGTTTTGGGGTTGCTTAACTTTATTTTTACTACCTTTCTTTCTACCCCTTTTTGGTTTTACAGTTTAAAGTTCAAACCCTCCCAAAAAAAACATTGTTCCCAAGTCCTCCCTACCTTCCTCAATGGCTTTCAATTAATAGTTTAATCATACCTTTATGGTATATGAAATTAGTATATGCATTTGGTCTTGCTCTAGCCATAGCAGACATATGCTTCAGGCTCTCTAATAGAAAATAGGGGGTGTTCATCCTTAACTGACTTGCTATGTGAGCTAGGAATCAGAAATGGTATAGATTCACCCAATTTTAGCGCCCTTCGCATGTGAATTAAAATTGGGTACTCCACAAGAGATAATGCCACTCGCCCTTCAACTAGGACCTCTAAATTTTTGAATGTCGGTTCCTCTCCTTAAACTCATATTTCAAGAAAAATGGCACAACAATTCCGGCCAAAACATGACTCTTCAAGACTTGATCTTCATCTGTAGGTAGGAATGTGACTTCAACAATTAACTCCTAGGTGACGAGAAACGAGATTCCCCCAACGCTAACCTACTGACCATCGAAACCCTATGCGAAAGCTCTGGAAATTCCATTGTAATAGCCTGCAGAACGAGAGAAAAAATTGTTCCCAACCTGCTTCCTGAAAATGTCGTTGAATTTCTGGATAGACTTCAAGCAGTTCGGGTGCTTTGGGTTTGCCTCTGTGTATTTTTCCGCTCCTTCCCATAGTTATCACCATCAAACAATAACACTAGAAGAGGGGTTGTGATTCGATTTGGGGTTTCCAGGAAAACTTAACAACCTTTCCTCTTTTGGCGTAAAAATACAACAACTTAATTATGCGTTGTACAAGTCTTACCATATGAAGTAAATTATTTTACGGTTTGGCAACTAGTACATCATATAACAAACTTATAGGTGATTTCAAAAAATATTAATGTGTAATCATGACATTTTAACCGAAAATTACCTCTCGGCGGCAGAATCAAGAAAGGCATCACGTCACATTACCATCTAACTCATCAGTGCTTGCTTGATAAATGATTATTCATCTGCTGACGTGTGCTCCATCAACACATTATTTGGACATAAGATAAAAAAAATTGAATTTTTCCCTTTGGTGTTGATACTTTCGATTGTCAGAGTTTTAACTGACTTTTTTTACACATACGCATTGCTACGTTGAATGTCAATGCATTTTTATTTTCAGAACATACTATAATGTTGATATTCTATCTATCAGTGTTTTAACCATGTTTATTACAAATCGGCGCTGATAATGAAACTGTTAGCACTTTAAAATTATTATTATTTATAGATCAATGATGACACTGACAACATTTTAAAACTATTAACTAAAATTGTGATAAAAGCGGTGTTGAACCTGTGGCGGAGATCATTGGAGGATGGATTGTCCTTTGTATCAGAGTGGCGCAACAGAAGCAAGGCATAGCCTCAATGCATCTTATAGCGAAATAAGCTCATGTTCTAGAATCGAGCAGTAGAGCAAGTAAATTGCATGAAAACACTTTGGGGTCAAGGAAGCTACATGGTAGATGATTGATTTGATGTAGGCATAACAATCGGTTTTCTGTTATGGCTAGATTTTTCAAGGGAATTGGAATCCCTTGGGAGATTATATGTGCAGGTGTTTCGTGGCATGGCAACATGTTGGGTACAAGAAGGTAAGGTAACTGGTATATTGTTATATTTATTTATGCACTGGAATTTGTGTGTTTATGGCATTATGATGCAGATAATTGCATAGCAAAAGAAACTTCCATGGAATATTGAAGAAGGCTCGAGTTGAGTTTTCCCTTGGAGGCATTGGGAACCATGGGGGTTGAGTCTTGGTTTCTATTGAAAGTTTTGTGCTTTCAGTGCTTTGAGATTTTTTTGCACTTGATTTTCAATTTTGTTTGTCTAGTGCATGTCCATGCCACTCTGTTTGTTGTGTGGAATTACTCCTGATTTTTCATGGTTTTCTTCTTATTTATTTCTTATTCTTTCCCTTTATGTTTTGAGAGTCTTGGGAATTGGTTTTGGAAAGAGGAAAGTTAATAGAGCTCAAGGAGATTTTAATGAAACCTAACATGTAATTTAAGACCCAGATGAAGCTTGATGCATGAGTAAGGGTAGTTGAAGGTAATAATGTGACATCCAGTTGGATTGGTTAGGTCCATTGGGATAAATGGACGGTGACAAGGCAGACATGAGAAAGGTAGTAGGAAAGGTAAAGTGAATGTATTTGAGGTATCATATACCTTGGATGTGATTGGAAAGTGTTGTTCTCATCGTTGTGCATGTGTTGCATGGAAAAAGGGAGTTATCTTAACCTTGACCTTATGAATACTGGTAATTATGTTGTGATCATGATTATGCTAATGTTTATGTGTGTATGTGTGTGTACCATTGTCTAACAGGGTTGTCAGGGATCATTCTTGTGGAAGAATGATTGCTTATGCAGGTGAATGGCATGAAGAGGTTCCTGGTATTATGAGGAATCGAGTGGGAAGAATTTCCCTGACAGATCTATGAGGTTAGTATCATGTAGATATGGTTTGATATAATTTGCTTACAACTATGCCTATGTTTATGTTATGGACAGGCTATGATGAGGGATACATCAATGAAATGATAGTGGTGTGATTTTCGGCATGCTCACGCAAGCATGGATAGTGGAAAGAGCGACAGACCCAAGACTTGGGTTGTGGATGCATGCAACAAGGCGTGGGAAAGACACTAGAGGCAAGGTTTCCTGGTAGAGACAGTGTGGTATTTGGATGCGTATTATTACTATTGTGTATGTGTTGTACATATGGTGTTGTGAACATGTCATACTATGTTATGTGTATTGTGTAGCCGTTGTATCATGACATGTGTATTCGTTGTATTGTACTATGTGTATGTATATGTGTGGTGTTGTACATCGGGTGTAGGTGTGTGTGTTGTGATTGTACACCGGGTGTAGTTGTATGTGTTTTATTGTACACCGGGTGTAGGTGTTTGTGTTTTGTTGTATACCGAGTGTAGGTGTATGTGTTGTGTTGTACATTGTGTATATGCATGTGTCTGGGCCCTTGTTTCTGATATTGGGGGTTGAGGGAGTTTAGTCTATGGATGCCCTTTTTGCTAATATTGAAGGTTGAGGCAATTGAGTCTTTGGATGCCCTTGTTGTTGATATTGAGGGTTGAAGCGGTTTAGTATTTGGATTCCCTTATTGTTGATATTGAGGGTAGATGTGGTTTAGTATTTGGATTCCCTTGTTGTTGATATTGAGGGAGGAGGTGGTATAGTCTCTAGATTCCCTTGTTTCTTTGAAGTGAAGAGAATTCATTGGGTACTTGTAGGGTTTGGAAACTGATCCAGTGTGTGTACGAGATTGAAGGGAAGGCACTAGGTTCTTCTCGGGTTTGGTGACCAGTCTAGTGTGTGTACAAGGGTGAAGAGAAGAGAAGGCACTAGGTGTTTTCCAAGGTTATTAATTGATCTAGTGTGTGTACGAGATTGAAGAGAGGAGAAGGCATTGGGTGCTTTCTGGGTTTGGAAACCTATTTAGTGTGTATATGGAAAGGATAAAGAATAAAGGCAGAAGCAAAGAATCATTTGAAAGATAAATATCAACATTCTATTTCAGTTTTATTTATGCATCAGATCTATGATTATGATTTATGATGGTTGCATGTGATTTATGATTCGGATTTATGATGGTTGCATTTTGAGCTAACCGGATGTGATATGTTTATAAATCACAATTTGGTCAAAGAGCTAGTTTGACTTGTTGTGACAAGAAGTAAACATAATTGCAAGTGTACCTTATTGATGGGATACCAATGAGGTGTGATTTGAATTTATTTCAATTCTTTTTTAGTCTAATGGAAATTATATGCTTGGTACAGGAAAGTAGCGAAATGCCCGGTTTGGGTGGTTGAATCTGATTGCAAGAATTAGCAGCAACAACAAAAATGAATTAGAGCAAGAAACAATATGTTGGTAAAGCATTCATAAGTAGGGCCATTATCGGACATTGGTACCCAATAATTTCCATTGATTTCCATGAGCATGTTATGACTGGTATCATGGGCTTGAGGTAAGGATATGCCTTGGTTTTTGGACCTTCCAATGCAAGGAAACCTTGCCAAGGGATGGATCGCCCGAGAAGGGGATGTCGAGGAACTTGGAAGGTGAGTGACTACACGGAAGGGGGTGATCAAATTTCCCGAGGGACTTTGTGGTAGAAAAGGGAATGTAGGGGAATAAATTTTTTTTGTTCATTAGCATTTCCAAATGGAATTAGAAGCACATTGGGAGTGTTCCCTAGAAAAATGAGTCGATAACTATTCACATAAGGAATAGGTAGTGCAAGGATCGTAGCATTGGACATTGGATGCAAGTTTGACTTTGGCAGTGGATTTTGGACTTCCTGGGAAGGGAGTGAATCCTTGTATTACCTTGAGGGTGGAGGTGTGAGACTTTGGATTCCCTTGTTGTCGATGTAGGCATTGTAAATTTTTATTTGTTGGTCAAAGAAAATGTGCATATGTATGTATGTGTATATTATTGTGAATAATGTATCAAGATGGATTTATAAAGCTCCATAGACGATATGTTTATTTGTTGATTGAAGCAAATGTGCTGAGTATATATGTGGTTATTATTGTAAATATCGTAATGAGTTGTGTCATAAAGCTCCATAAGCGATATGATTGTCATGTTTGTTATGTTACTCATGGTTTGCAATAGTTGTTCATTGTAAATATTAAGTATTAGTTGGTACCTTTTTTTCAGTTCAGTTTTGGAGCTCTCTCTCTATTCTCTCTCTCTCTCACTCTTGGACACTTAGAGTTTTCTTGGAGAACTCTAACATTGGATCAAGAAAGAAAAGGAAAGAAAATATCAAGAAAGGAAGAGCAGGATAAAGCAGCTACAACGAGATTACTTGCAGGTATTGATTTGCATGTGTGATTTCCTTGCTAAATTTGGAATCCATGGTACATGCATGTGTGTATTTCGTTCTCTTGTTGTCATTGGCATGTGTTTTTCCAGGTGTGACAATGTTCTTAATCCTTGCCTTTCCATTTCCAGATAGCCATGGTGTGGTGGGTTCTCTTGTATTTGGTTGAGCTGGATTTTTGGATGCACTCAAAGTTGAGTGGGGTGGTATCAGTATTATTCACAAGGCCTAGGAATCCAGGATGGGATACATGGTAAATCTTGGATGTGAACACCTTGATTGAGCCTAGGAATCCTCAACTAATGAATGATGGGATACACGGTAAAGCTTAGCGTTGAGTACCTTTGATTGGGCATAAGAATCCATTAACTAGTGAACGGTGGAATACATAGTAAATCCCAAAGGGTGGAGACCTTATATGCCTAGGAATCCCTTGACCGGTAATGGTGGGGTATACGATAAATTTGATAGGTTGAGACAAAAATATTCCTCACGGTTTAGGTGGAGAGATTCAGAGGCATTAATGCTTGTTTAGAGCCTAGTGATCTGGTGGGGGTTGCAGTAAATCCTAGTTGTATTGATGAGGGTTCGAGCTTAGTGATCCGATAGGGATTGTGGTAAAGCCTGAGGAAACCCTGGTTTTTTTTGTTGTAAGTACCACATTCATGCTTGGACTATGGCACGGGGGTGATTGCCTGAAAGAAAGATTTGGTTCAACCAATTTATGGTCGGGTGGTTCGTGGAAGTCTAAAACCTAGTTGGCTTTTGCATTCATTAATAAGACCTTCTTCTCCTTAGTATTTTATGTCTAAATGTATTGGCTTATATGTGGATTTTATGATTGTTATATCATTGTTATTTATGTTGGTTATGAGTATGTTTCATGACAAACTTGTTGCATGGGTCTCATCATGTTTTGATTAGCAAATGAATGTACAATGTATATATGTCCTAATATATGATAATGTAGCTATTGTGATAAGGCAACAATGCTTCTTTACGAATCTGTTGAGGCCTTGAAATTCGCTGCAACAACATGGGGATGACCACCCGGTCCGAACGTTAAAGAAGTTCCTTTTCCATTTGGAATAGTGGCTCTGACTGGTTTAATTAGGTCCAGTTACCTTCTCTCAATCTCCATTGGCTTAAAATATGACTTTTATCTACCAATGGGAAAGAGACATCAGATCATTTCTCTTGTCGATCGGACAAGAAAGTGATCCTTAAGCTAATTTGGGCTTAGCCAGCCCACAACTAAAGTTTTGCCTCTTTGGGAAGAGGACTTTTTAGGGATGTAGAATTTAATCTAAATTCAATATTATTCTAAGACGCAAGCAAAATAAACTATTTTAATCCTATCTCAATTAGGCAGATATAGATCTATCCCAACAGAGAGCAAGATGTTTTAAAATAATTGAGATTTAAATATGTTTGTTTTAAATTAATATCAAGCTAATGAAGTAGTTCAATTAACTGATATTGTGAATACCAAACACATTCTATCTAGATACCTCTTAACTGAAATAATCAATCAACAACACTCAGGAAGTAGTTCTCAAAATGATATTGATCATTTAATCAGTAACTTGAATAATTAAACAATAACATGCGGAAATAGTTCACAACATATCACTATTCAATAAATCAGTTTTATAAGAAATATTTCTGAGTAAATAGTTACTCAAAAATTAGAATTCAACCCATAAGAGTATAGACAAATAACAACATAAATTGAAGCAAATTACTCATACCAACAGAAGTGCACAAGTATGCGAGTAAATTGACACATTCCTGTTATCATAAAATGAAACCAGCATTTAAAACAATAGTATTATAAATATCAATTTATTAAGTCCATTTCTCCAGCTCCGGTCTCTAACAGTCTTTTACAATGCCTGAACTTCTGCTTTCAAAATCAGAGCTACAGTAGTGCAAGACTCTGTTCATTATACATAACTCATAATGTAAAAGAAAAAACTCAATAATCTCCAGATCTGAGATTCCTCTCCTCTCACCTTACACCTCTAAATCCTCTAGACAATAGTGCCATCAAGAATTCCAGAATTGCAGAGGAGAGAAGCCCCTATTACATTTTGATATATGTTATTTATAAAATTTACAAAAGGATTTCTTCATAGGAAAATTTGTTTGAAGAGTGGTTTTGCTCCATCAATTTTTATTGGTTCAAAGTCATATTCTTCAATTGTTGGAGCCTTCTCATTGATTGAGATCTTCTTCTTCTCATCTCTTCAATTGTTTTCCTGCAAAAACAAATTAAAATGTAAAAATAAAATCAAAATGAAAAATCTAGAAATTAAAATAATTCCAATCAAAAACTTAATTAAATAAATAATTGAAAAGGGAAATATAAACTTTCTTTTGATTTATGTGGTGATCTAATTGGCCAGGGAGAACATAGACGAATTAATTGCACTCATAAGAAGTTGTGGCAAATTAAAATGCAGAAAATAAAACTCAGAAAAATTATTTTGTTAAAAATTCGGAGCATGATCTTCTACTGAATTTTAGACCCAATAAATGATCAAATATGGAAATGAAACAACTTCAGAAATGTTCTCCATGATTTTATCTATCTAATGAGCCATCTTGGGCTTCATTTGGCCAAGTAAAACTCCATTTATGAGCTTCTAAAGTTGGTGTATTAAAATTGCCAGAAATCTGGAATTTTCTGTTGCTTGGGCTAAAAATCAGAAATTTTAAATTAAATTTTAATCCTAAATTAAATTATAGTATTTAATTAATTACAATTATGTTATTAATCTTAATTTACTATAAACAAAAATTAATTAATAAAAAAAAATTTAAAAACTATTTAAAATATAAATATATTATATTAATATTATAATTTATTTATATTAAAATTATAATATTTATAATAATAAATAAAAATATTTATTATATATTAAATAATTAAAAACAAAAAATCCACGTGAGAGAGGGAGAGGAGGACTTGGAGAGAGAGAGGTGAGTAAGAGTATGGAGGGATAAGGAGTGTTAATGGAGGATAGAGTTAGGTGGAGGAATAAGTGGAGGGTGAAGTGAGTGTGACCTGAGGGAGAGTGAGGTGGAGGACAGGAGTCATAAGGAGAATTAAAAGTTCATATTAAAATCCTTTAACCCTTCGCATAAACCAAATCGCATCGGAGTTTCGGCATTTTTTAAATATATGCGTAAAAATAAATATTTTCTATTTGTGATATGTGATTTGCGATGTATCGCTATCGCAATATCACATCGCATATTTTATTTCGGCTTTTTTTGTAAATCGGGATTTTTTAGAAGAGTGAGTGTGGTGAGAAGTGGGGCCCATGTAGGATTAACCATCCTACATTTTGGACTTCAACTTTTTGCAATTTTGGGGTTTTGAGTTTGGCAATTTGTTTTAAAATAACAAGTTGGAGTAAATTACCAAGATCCTAAAATGTGTTTTAGCCCATTGTACAATTTGGTCGGGTCATTTTGTAGGACCGTTAATAAAAATGAAAAATTAGTAAAAATGAACTAAAAGTTAATATTTACAATGAATGACTATTTTAACTACGAGAATTAAAATATTGGTACACTTCATACATTTTTTAACCCAAGTGAGAAAATGATCAAAACTTCAAAGGAGTGTCATTTAAACACCGATTGACCAAATGGAGCAAAACAAGTATCGTTGGAAAGCTTATGAAAAACCAGATTCAATGAAACAATCGAAATAGGAATCTGATAAAAATGAAAAAATGACAAAAATGTAGGATAATTAACTTAATCAAAATCCTAAAAGGTGCTTAGCCAAAAAATTTGTAGAAAGGGTCCCCATTATTTGAAGTATATAAGTAAAAAATGGGGGGGTTGTGTTTTACCACAACAAAATCTCAGATAATTATGAGACCCCTATGCTCATACATGATTTTATGACTTGTAGATTGCATGTTTATAACATGTTTGACAAAATTCCTGTCATGGCTAGTAGGGGTCATATCAAGTATTTGTATCAAAGTTTGCATTAGTATCTTTGTTCCCATATTATTTATCATTTATGAAGTTTTCATGAAGTTCTGGGTAGTGGCCTGAGCCATGTCCCTGAAAAAGTGGCACAGAATCTCGGGCCGCTTGCACAAAAATAGCAGGAAAATTCCACAATCATTGGCATGCCTTGTTGTGGGAGTGACTAGAAGGCCTCGGTCACTTGCAGGGATTGTGATGGGAGCGGTTGAGTGTCTAGGTTAGTCAAATGATGAGTTGTCTCAAGGGTTGACCACCTTGAAGGGTTGGTTGGTTCATAAAGGTTTTGTAGTATGTGTGGAAGGTCAGATTGGTTGTGTTATGTCAGTTCCACTTCTTTAAGGTGACCTAGAAGGTTGAATCACATCATAGTAGTCTCATCACATATTTACCCCAGTGGGCCAGTTAGCTTAGGTAAATGTGGGAGGAGAGTGGTTACAAAGAGATCACAATTTTAATTGTTTCTCATTTCACTTGATTAATGCAAATGGGCTTAAGGGGTTTTTAGCAATTTCTTTCCCATAGAAACATTTGTGTACCTGTGTATTTGATGATGCATGTTTGTGAATGTTGTTTTAAATTGTGAATTAATTTTCGTAGACAAGTAGAGTAGAATTGCTTCACTTGATTTTAGATTAAATTTCTTGAGCAATTGCAATTCTATCACCAAAATTTCTGCATGGCATCAAAGCTATATTTGTAGAAATTTCTACATGGTATTAGAGCATAATTCACATTAGAACAAGTATTCATCCTATGTACCGTGTGTTGGATTCATGTTAGAGGTTTCCTAGTTTCCCTAAGTGTTGTGGGCAAGTGGCAGACTTGTCACAACAAGTGGGTTGTATTTTGATACCCTAAGGATTTACTTTTGGAGCAGTAAGGAGCAGTCAAGTGGGTCGATTTTTCTTCCCTATTTCATTAGTTTGGTGTTTTACAAATCAAAGATAGGAGGGCTCGTTGTAGAAGTTATAGATCAGTCAAGAAGTGATTGGATGTGAGCATATTTGAAAGCCCTAAGAAGAGTGATAGTAGCAATTGATATGTCACAGAGATAGGGAAGATCTAGAAGGTTAAGCATTATTCACAAACGTAGTTGTGAATAATGACTTCCATATGTATTATGCAACAACTTGAAGACCTCAAGTATAATACGCATGAAAGGAGCCATGGAATTTCTGGAGGTAGATTGATTGATCTGAGTATGAATGTTATTTTTCCTGTGCTAATTTCATCTTTAGATTTAAAATTTATTTGTTGATCTTATGCTTGATGTACATAGGTTTCCTTTTTTGTTTATGTGTGTCAAACAGGTAAATTAACTGAGTTTTATGAGTGGATTCAAGAGAATAAAGCATGAAATAAATATGTTGAATAGAAGCAAAAACAAGAACAACAAACCATCGCAATTTATCCATCAACACAGAGTTTTGATGAAGGAGTTAACCCCTCCTGGGCTACATCTCCTTGGTCCAGCTTCCATGGCTTGGGCCTCTGTATTAGCTCAAAAGTGAAAAATATTGATGTTTACATTCACCTACAGCTCTTGAAACCTACATCAATGGCTCTAGAATGTCCAAAACATTCAAAAATGACTGTTCATTCTCTCAATTTGGTCTTCAACTGATCTAGGCATGGCCTTCCCTCCTAGTGGCCCTGGGCTTCCTTTTTCTTCAAAGTGACAAAAACAACTTTAGAATTTCTCTTCTGCCTCTACAACCTATACCAATGGATTCAGATCATGCCAATCTACTAGGAATGACTCTTGCTAAGCCAAAATTGGTCGAAAATTTCTCAAGATATGGCTCATTTAATTTTCCTAGGAAATCTCCTCCAAATGTGGAGAAGACTCCAGATAAGACCGCCAAATTTGGAGGTTCTGCTGGTTTTGGAGGCACCCCTAAAACTCAGCCAAGTTAAACTCCTATTTTAATTAATGTAAAACCATATTAATAGGGATAAGTGCAGATTAGTTAAATCCTAGGTTAAAAATCGGATAAATGTTAAACATGGGATTAATGTTAATAAATCTGAAATTTAAACTTAATCTTGCGCTTAGAAATTCTGCCCGCCTGTGGTTGTATGACTTGGTCTCATGGGGAGGGGGTTGGCCCCCTCCAAACCCCCATTGGTCGAATCATATAACAATAAATAGATGTCAGAACCCATACTTATTAAGAACCATGATGTGGGCTAATGGTTAGCATGTCCGTTGGCGCGAGGGAGGTTGTGGGGTTGACCCTGACCTCCACCCATCCAATGTATTAACATTTGAACTTCGACTGTAATATCGAACCATTAATATAATACATGCCATGTTATTAAACCTTTGGAGTATGTAATATAATCCGGACCTTGGGTTATAATAATTCTTCGGAGTTTGGAACATTATATGCGCCACCATATATGTATGCTCAGAGCATAGTATATGGAATAATCCGGGACTTTACAATAGAATCCAACCATATGTTAAAACCAACCTTTGGACATACAAATGATGCAATTTGACCTTGGAGAGGGTCCACCAGGGGGGGCACGTGGCGGCCCCTGGCTGCACCACGTGTCAGCCTCTGGTTGGGTTGTCCCTCATTAAAAAAAAAAAAATCATTCAACCTTAGGAGCAGATATAAAAAAAGTTCACCTTCAACCAATTCGGCGAATCCTATTGTGATACTTGTCACAATGCCACTGGGTAAAAACTGAAGAATATTCCCTGAATATACCATGAATGTTGACTAGGCTGCCATGTCATCAACCTATCACTATTCTGCAATTTTTTAGTTATTTAGGAAAACGAACAGTAGGCTCTATCTCCTTCATCCAGACTTTGTTTTTGACGAAATGAATTGCGACATATTCTTGGTGACGAGCTCTTCGTTGTCATTCAGTTTCCATTCAATGTTGAGCACTTTCATTTGTGGGATTTTACACTTAGCACCTTATCATTCCTCCCCACTAGAAGCCTTTTGGACCCCAAAAGCTCTTTGATTACTAATCATGTGTATGAGGGTATTGTTCCCTCACCCTTCCAGTCTCTATCCACTGAAATTTTCCCATTTTCATCAACTAGAGATTTTCACAAAAATTTAATTGTTTCCTTGATTCTTGCGACCTTCTCTTGTTTTCATTGACACCGTCATGCTGCAATTCCCATGAATTTGCACAGCAACAAGCTATTCTTGCAGAAACCATCTTGTTCCTACCTTGATCATTAATCAAAGGAAACTTAAAAATTGTCTCACCTTGCACACTGTCGCCATGGTGATTCTTAACTGATCTTGTTTAGTACTTGCATCAACTCTTGACCAAGTATCTTCGCCATTGCCATGTACCTTTTGAAAACCAAAAAAAAACATTTTTGGAACCCATGTCGTCTTTTTCAAGCTACTTTTTCACTTTCTCTTTGACCTTTGCACTCTCTTGCACCGACATCTTGTTTCCAACACTGCTCAGCATTGATGTTGATTGCTGCAAATGTTTTACATCTTGTTCACCTCCATTCAAAGGAAACTTGTTAGAATCCCGAAACATCTCATTACAAGCATAAGCATCTTTTGAAAGGTTTGATTCAAAACATCTCTTTGTTTAATCATTATCAATGTCAAATTCTGACTTGCATTCACTGTCCTCTTCATTTCTCCTACATGTATAAGAGACAAGCTTGTCTTCTTCTTATGCGCTCTAACTATGTACTCAATATCATCTTTAAACAAGTGATACTTATTCTCATGGCGAAGAAATATTGCTTTCCTATCATACAGATAAGGACTTCCCAATACAATAATTGATATCTCAAGCGACACCACATCAAGTTCAACTTCATCAAGAAAGTTTGAATTGATGGTGAATCTTAGTATGCACTTCCTTGCAACCTGCAATTTTGCATTCTTGCATATCCACACTAAAGGATAAGGTCTTGGATGTCTAACAGTTTCAAGGCCTAGCTGCTTAACCAATTCTTCGGAAATCAAGTTAGCTTGTGACCCACTATCAAACAGTGTATCAATCTTGGTATGTTTGGAGATGACTCTAATATGGAAAATTTCTATTCTTATATCTACATCTTGAGTAACATTGGAACAATTTCAAGAACTAGTGCTTGCTATGTTCTTACCTTTCAAATCCATGGTTGTAATATTTGTTCATCTCCTGAATCTGACCCTAAGTCATGTTCAACTATAGCAACAATTTTCTCCTTATCTTTGGCTTTCAGTTTGTTTTCCTTCAACTTTGGATGAAGTTTCCCACAGTGGTCTTCATCATGGCCATTCTTCAAACAATTTTTACATGTGAGTTCTCTTTCTCTCTTTTGGAGCTATTTCTCTTTCCTCTTCCATAAAAATTTCACTTTCCTTTACCCTCGCTATCATTTTTCTCATCTATGTTCTGTTTCCCTCTTGCTTCTAAGTGTGTGGCTTGAACACAAACCTCATCTATGTTTGTGGGATTGAATATGAGAATAGTGTGCCTAAGGTAACTGTGCAAACCCCCAATGTACTTTAACGAAGTTTCTTGAGAATATAAATTAATACCCAAAATAAGAGATCTTCTCATAAATTCATGAGTATAATCTTGCACACTTTTCCCTTTCAACTGTCTAAAATTTTTCCAATCCATAATGACCTTTTTTATATAAGCTAAGGGATATAATTGCCTTTTAATGGCAGCAATAAAACTTGACCAAGATACAGAGATCTTACCATAGTTTTTAATCTCTTCTTGAGTCCTTGCTTCCCACAATACAAGTGCAAATCCTTCCATCCTCAAAGAAGCCAATTGAATTTTTATGTCATCTTCATGAAGGTTCTAAATTATGCAATACACCTCCAATTTACATATCTAATTGTCCAATCTCTCTGCATTTACCTCGCCATTATACATTGGAAGCTCAAATTTGGCATCCAGTTTGAGTAAGGGTGTTTTTCCTTTTGTGGCTTTTGAGTGAGCATGAGTGGTTTTTGTGGTGGAAGTGGAAGTTGAGGTTAATGGAGAAGATGAGGATGATGAAGATGGTGTATATGGAGGTGGCTTTACTCCACTGCCCTTTGAACTCTTCTCTTCATTCTTCTTATCAACTAAAGTTCCTTCTCCATGTGGAGGCTTAGAACCTTCTCCTGCCATCCCAACAATAAATGCATCAAACATAATTTTAACCATCCTCTTTATGTCATTAAAGTCTTTCTTGACATCATCCTCTTATTAATGACCTTCAGTTTCTCCAACGCCTGACATGATGGCTATGAATTCAAGCTCAGCTTCTGGTGCTTGTACCTCTTCAATCAACTCAGCTTCTGGTACAACTTGTACCTCCTCAATCTCAGCTTCTTGAGACAAAACTTAAGGTGCTTAAAGTGCAGTTGTAAGTGGAAATTTTGGTGAATATGGTGCTCTTGTAGCTCTCCTTATTTTGGTCCTAATCTCAGGACTTGCAACCAATAGTTTCCCTTCTCGTCTCTGCAACTTCAACCTTGTAAGCATCACAAATTTGCAACCATTAAACTTGCACAGAACTCAAGCAACTATCAAGCAAATAACCTTGCCTTTCAACCAGGATCTTATACCAACTTGATCTGAGTATGAATATTAGTTTTTTTGTGCTAATTTCATCTTCAGATTTAAAATTTATTTGTTGATCTTATGTTTGATGTACATAGGTTTCCTTGTTGTTCATGTGTGTCAAACAGGTAAATTAACTAAGTTTTATGAGTGAATTCAAGAGCATAAAGCATGAAATAAATATGTTTAACAACAGCAAAAACAAGAATAGAAAACCATCACAATTGATCCATCAACATAGAGTTTTGATGAAGGAGTTCACCCCTCCTGGGCTACATCTCCTTGGTCCAGCGTCCATGCCTTGGGCATCTATATTAGCTCAAAAGTGAAAATTTTGTTGTTTAAATTCACCTACAACTCCTGAAACCTGCTTCAATGGCTCCAAAATGTCCAAAACATTTATAAATGACTCTTCATTCTCTCAATTTGGTCTTCAGTTGATCTAGGCATGGCCTTCCCTCGTGGTGGCCCTGGGCTTCCTTTTTCTTCAAGTGAAAAAAACACCTTTAGAATGTATCATCTACCTCTGCAACCTATACCAATGGATTTAGAGCATGCCAATCTGCTAGGAATGACTCTTCCTAAGCCAAAATTGGTCGAAATTTTCTCAAGATATGGCTCATTTAATTTTCCTAGGAAATCTCCTCCAAATCTGGAGAAGATTCCAGATAAGACCACCAAATTTGGAGGGTCAGCCGGTTTTGGAGGTGCCCCTAAAACTCCGCCAAGTTAAACTCTTATTTTAATTAATGTAAAATCGGATTAATAGGGATAAGTGTGGATTACTTAAATCTTGGATTAAAAATCGAATAAATGTTAAACATGGGATTAATGTTAATAAATCCAAAATTTAAACTTAATCTCGCGCTTAGAAATTTTGCCCGCATGTGGTTGTATCACTTGGTCTCATGGGGAGGGGGCTGGCCCCATCCAAACCCCCATTGGTTGAATTATATAACAATAAATAGATATCATAACCCATACTTATTAAGAACCATGATGTGGGCTAATGGTTAGCTCATCCGTTGGCGCGGGGGAAGTCATGGGGTCGACCTCGACCTCCGCCCATTCGATATATATTTTGCTCCGATGTATTAACCTTTGAACTTCGACTGTAATATAAAACCATTGATATAATACATGGCATATTATAAAACCTTTGGAATATGTAATATAATTCGGACCTTTGGTTATAATAATTCTTCGGAGTTTGGAACATTATATGTGCCACCATATATGTATGCTCGGACCATAGTATATGGTATAATTCTGGAATTTGCAATACATTCCAACAATATTTTAAAACCAACCTTTGGACATACAAATGACGCGATTCGACCTTGGAGATGGTCCACCAGAGGGGGCACGCAGCTACCCCTGGCTGCGCCACGTATCAACCTCTAGTTGGGATGTCCCTCATATATTTAAAAAAATCTCATTCAACCTTAGGAACATATATAAAAAAATTTCACCTTCAACCAATTTGGCGAATCCTGTTGTGACACTTGTAAAAATGCCACTGGGAAAAAATTGAATAATATTCCCTGAATGTTGACAGGGCTACCATGTCATCAACATGTCATTATTCTGCAATTTTTTAGTTGTTTAGGAAAATGAACAGCAAGCTTTATCTCCTTCATCCAGAATCTGTTTTTGATGAAACGAATTGCGGTGAATTCCTAGCGACGAGATAGTCGTTGTTGTTCTGTTTCCATTCAATTCTGAGCACTTTCATTTTTGAGATTTTACACTGAGCACCTGATCATTGACGAAGCCCTAGTTCAGGGCAGACCCATAAGACCCTATGTGCAGACTTCTTAATGGAGCTATAAGGCTCCTAGTGGGAAGATCAGTGAGCCAATGTTTAGTGACACAAAAATGAGTTGTGATCATTGATATTGGTAGATTGAGGAGAAATGAGATTTCCTACATGGAGATCGAGAGTTAGAGGGAGCCTAGTTTCAGAGGGATCATCCCTATGGAAGCTAGTACTTCAGGATCTGAGAAGATCAGACTCATTATTGTAGTAGTTGCAATAGTAGTGTGGAATAAGCAACAAAGAAATAACATCAGTTTGAGTAGATCATATTTTTCCATGCATGTAGCTATACCTCCAAGAGTGAGGTGGGGTGATCTAGATCCCTAGCCACAAAATTGCAGAGATTTGGGTAGGGTCCATTGAGGTGTCTTCCTCATGGATAATTACCTTGCTACATGGGACCATAGTATTCGGTGGCACGAGGATCAGTGCCTTAATAAGGAGTGCAAAGAAGTGTTGACAACGGAGCAGAAGTATCAGTAGCAAAGTCGACAACAACACAATTTTCCCAATAGACAGTTGCAGTCATAGTTGATTCAGTTTTTTTTACACTCCTCAGTTGCAGTAGTTGTAGAAATAATGAGATGTAGTGCTACAATACATTCCACAAGTGCATAATAGGGATGTTTGAAAATCCCTTTCTTGCTAAGAGGGACTGTTGAGAACTATAGCAAGAAAGTCTCAATTTGACTTTGCCTTGGTCAAATTGAGAAAATTCAAATTTCCACATCAACAGACAACTCGAAGGCAATTAAATTGTGTGACATGTCTCTTGTCACTTAGTTACATCAGTAAATTCGAGTTAGAAAGCTTGGAGTTCAGTTAAGCATGTGTGATTGCTAATTTGTAGCAATCAAGGTTAGTTGTACTCGGTTAAACTAGTTCTAACAGTTATTAGAGTTAGTTGGAAGGTCAGTTGTGCAATAGGATAACAGTATAACTCAGAGATTATCCAGCTAACTGATCAATCAACCAAAAATAGCTCATTCATGCAAGGAATTTGAATTTCTCAAGATGTAGTGGAGATTCCAAGACAGTGTATGATTAATTATATACTAGATTGAGTGTACAATTTAGAGCATTGTTCAGAAGATCAATCCTTGGGAATTGCACAAGAAAATAAGGGGGAAATAGGGGCCTATTTCCTCAATAATTGTGCAAGGAAATAGGAGTGAGTGCAGGCAACGTGAGTACGGGAAGAGCGAGTGCAGGCAACACGAGTACGAGAAATGCAAGTGCAGGCAGAGTGAGAACTAGTTTACTCTTGTAGTTTGTCCTCGGAACGAGAGATGCACAATTGTAATTGTTTCTCAATTCACTTTATTAATGAAAACAAGACTAATGGGTTTTTAGTAGTCTCTTTCCCCTATAAACATCTGTGTACCTATGTATTTTATGATGCATGTTTGTGAATTTTTTTCTAAATTGTGAATTAATTTCCATAGAGCAGTATATTAGAATTGTGTCTCTTGATTTTAGATTAAATTTCTTGAGAAGTTGCAATTCTATCACCAAAATTTTTACATAGTACCAGAGATAGATTTGTAGAAATTTCTACAAGATTTTTGCCCATATTTTGAGTAGTTGTAACAAACGAAAGAGAACAAGCACTTGGAAAAGCAAGTAAAGGAAGGAAAATGAAAAGCAAGGAAAGGAAGGAAAATAAGGAGAAGGTTCGATCAACAACTTTAGCGGGAAGATTTTGCAGGTAATAGGTTGCATGTGTTATTTTTAGCTAAGGTTTGACTGCATGGTACATGCATTCAATTATTTTGTTCATTTTTTTTCATTGGCATGAGTTCTTCCAAATTTGACAATGGTTTTAGCCTTGCCTTGCCATTTCCTGGATAGTCATGGTGTGATGGGGTTCATTCTTGGTTGAACTTTGGATTTCTGGAAGGTTTTGGAACTGGGTGAGGTGGTCTCTGGAAAATTCCCAAGGGTTGGGTGTGGATATGGTTGTCTCCTAGAATCCCTTGACAGGTGGGTGGATATAGACATATTCCTCAAGGCATGGTGAAGGAATTATGAGGCATCCAAGCATGTTTTGGTTTTGTGATCTCTTGATCGGTTTTAGCGAGATCACGGTAGTTTGAGGGTGGAGGTGGTTTAACCTTTGGATTACTTTGGTTTTTTATGTCTTAGTTTAAACCATGAGATCCCACATTCATGCTTGGAATATGGCACGACAGTGATTGGATAAAAGAAATATTTGGTTCAACTCAATCTATGGTTGGGTGGTACATGGAAGTCCTTGACTTGGTTGGATTTTGCATAAGTTAATAAGAGTTATTTTCCTATTGTACTTTATGAGCATTTATACTTGTTGTTATGTGGCTTTGAGGATTTTTGTATCCTGGTTAATATTCTGATTATATGTTGGTTATAAGCATGGCTCTATAACATGATCTAGCTATGGCTCTTGTTATAATTGAAAAATTGATGAATGGTTGATGAATTCATGGACTAACTAGCATGGTTGCAACTACTTGAGAGGAAATTAGACCTTCTCAGTGATTTTCAACTAAATAACAAAAAATTATACTCAGATATGCATTAATGACCTATAACTTACATGCTTATCACATGTTTGACGAAATGCCTAGTATGTTTTGGCCTATATAGGACAAGTTTCTGACTCAAGTTTGTATGATTAGCCTTGTCATTATGTCATTTATCATTTGAAAAGTCTCAGGCAGTTCTGGGCAATGGTCTGGAGGCTAGCCTGGAACTGTGGCTCATATCTCCAGACCGCACCCTATGAACTGGGCAAGTTAGGTCACAACCTCATGGAAGCAGTGTTATGCATGTGGTTGGATGTCTTCAACCACACCAAGCCCTTGTCATGCATGTGGTCGGGAGCCTTGGTCAGTGAAAAGGAACCCCAACTCAAGGTTTGGTCACCCGAGGTGTTTCTTTGGCCCCTGAGCATCCTGTAGCCCTAAAGGATGATGTGAGTTGTTAGTCGATGGTCAGTTTGTAGGCCCCACTTCCTTAAATGTAGCTAGGAGGTTGGGTCATGGACTCATGTCATAGTGGCACTGCCCTTCACATTTACTCGAAGGGATGGTAAAAGCGAGTAAATGTGGGGGTGGAGGCATTACAAAGGGGGCAGATTTGGGATGGGAAGCAGCTTGGAATTGTAGGTTTTAACCCTGTACATAAATTATATTTAAACAAATTCTTGAAAATATAAAATAAACAATAGTGATAGCATAAAACATAAAACAGATATACACAGAGATTTTCCCTTGGATCGCAAACCGAGACTATCATCTTGATTTTTCATTATATTCCTTTTAATGTTACAACACATATATACATGTCGAAGCATTCATAAACCCCAATCCATTAACCTTGGATTATAACATAACCGTAGTTCCCTTGACCGGATCTACAAAATACCATGAGCAGAAAGCCATAATGCCCAAACCATAACCCATGCACAAAACCATAGGGGGGTCTGCCCACCTAATATAGGGTCCAAAAAAAATTTCTCGAGGCACTGCCCCAGACCCCGTGCAGGGGGTCTACCACCCCCCTGCTACACCTAGCGCAAGCGTAGGGGGGCTATCGCCCCCCTCTTGCCCCCCACTTCATGCCTATTTCTAATCATGGAAAGAATGTAACACACACCCACCATTCTCCCACTTGTTGTTTTCTTTCCAAAGGGGGCCATAAGAGAGCTTAGTCATTGGTCCAGCCCTGCAACACCCATTTCTTCTCTACACCAAGATAACTTCTCAGTGCTCACAAAATTCTTCAATGCATCTGCAACATTATTGAAAGTGTCCACCTTTACCAGCAACACCTTTTTATCCTCAACCATATCTCTCACAAAGTGATACTGAACATCAATGTGCTTTGTATCTGAATGATAAGCAGGGTTATTAGCTAAGAAAATTTCACTTTGGCTATCACATTTTATCCTTATAGCTTGTTGCACCAATCCCTTACTTGAACACAAACTCTGCAACCAAACTTCTTCCTTATTTGCATGAGTGGCTTCCATGTATTCTGCCTCTGTAGTTGAAAGAGCCACTACAAACTATATCTTACTCATGCAACTGAATGCACATCAAAATAGCCTAAACACATACCCACTTGTAGATCTTATTTGGTCCAGATATCCAGCCCACTCTACATCAACAAAACCACGGATGTCCAAAACCCTGTCCAATATTGGTCTTCCGTGGTAGCACAAACCATAACCACTAGTGCCACGCAAATATCTGAAAACTCGCTTCACTGTTGTCCAATGCTCCTTCCCTGGTTTTGACATAAACCTGGTCAATACTCCCACTGCATGTGTAATTTCTGGTCTAGGACATACCATTACATACATCATGCTACCCACTGCACTTGCATATGGAACACAAGACATGTCCTCTTCTTCTTCTTGTGTCTTGGGACATTGTTCAGCAGATAACTTCACACCTATAGGAATAGGAAACTTCATCAGTTTACTATCTTTCATATTGAACCCTACAATGTTGTCTCGACATACTTCCTTTGGTTTAACTAGAGCTTCCTCTTTGCTCAATCTCTCTTAATTTCCATGCCCAAAATATAGTTTGCAGCACCAATATCCTTCATGTCGAATTTGGAGAACAATTGGGTCTTCAAATCCTGGATAATTTCTTTGTCATTTCTAACCAGTAACATATCATCCACATACAAGACCAAATAAATAACACAATCACCAATTAATTTAAAATACACACAGTGATCCTATTTGCTTCTGGTGAAGTCAAGTCCCCGTATATAGGTATCAAATTTCTGATACCACATCCTTGGTGACTGTTTTAACCCATACAGAGACTTCTTTAACCTGCATACTAGTTATTTCTCACCCTTCGTCGCAAAACCTTCAGGTTGCTTCATGTAGATCTCTTCTTCCAGATCCTCGTGAAGAAATGTTGTCTTCACATCCATTTTCCCTACCTCAAAATCAAATGCAACAACAACAAATAAAAGTAATCTAATAGAAGTAACATTGGCAACATGAGAAAAAATATCACTAAAAATTTTTCCCAACACTTGGGAATAACCTTTTGCTACCAACCGAGGTTTGTATTTCTCGACCTTGCCTTTTGCATTCATCTTCTTCTTAAACACCCATTTTCTCCCAATGGGCTTCCTTCCAGCTAACAACTCCACTAGATCCCATGCCTCATTTTTGTGCAAGGGTTCCATTTCATCAACCATGGCCTCCTTCCAGAGATTTCCATCCTTTGAATCCATTGCCTCCATGACAGTTATGGGATCATCATAAGTGATAGTTAAAGCGAAATTTGAACATAAAGCAGATGGACTATACCTTTCCGACTGCCTTCTTTCTCGAACTGATCTTCTCATAACTGGAGTTAGTGGCTCTTCCACTTATGAATCTTGTTCTGTTGTAGAGTCAGATTCTTCCTCCTTTAGCTCAAACTCTATCTTCTCAGGTTCCTTTGGTAGGAATTCATGTTTAACAACATATTTCACCTCTTTAAACACCACATCTTAGTTGTACACAACCTTCCTTGTTTCTGGGTTCAGATTTATTATCCAACTTGGTCCTTTTCTCCTTTGAAACATGTACATATGCATCACATCCAAATACACTCAGATGTGAAAGAAAGGGTTTCTTACCAGTCCATACCTCATGTGGAGTCTTATCCTCAAAAACTGATGAAGGTGATCTGTTAACCAGGTAACATGCAGTCTTTGTTGCATGTGCCTAGAATTCATGTCCTAACCCGGTACCACTGAGCATGCTTCTTGCATTTTCCATCAACATTTTGTTCATTCTTTCTGTAACTCCATTTTGCTAAGGTATGTATGGAGTAGTCTTTTATTGTGCTATACCACACTTCTTATGGAACTCTTCAAATTCATTCTTACAGAACTCTCCATCCTTATCTGTCCTCGACACCTTTATCTTCTTCTTTGTCTGGTTTTCCACCAGAGCCTTAAATTCTTTAAATTGTCAGAGACTTCAGATTTCTTCCTCAAGAAATATATCCATGCATTCCTTGAGAAGTCATCTATGAATGAAACATAGTACACAGACTTATCCAGTGATGGAACCGACACAGAACTAAACACATCACTGTGCACAAGCCCTAATATCGTGTTCGCCCTCTTAGCACTAGAAGGAAAACTCACCTTATTCTACTTCCCATATACACAATGTTCACAGAAATCGAAATCCATAGAGAAATTAGACATACCTTCTACCATACCATTACCATGCAGTATCTGAAGGCCCTTCTCTCCAATATGTCCAAACCTTTGATGCCATAGCATGGTTTTTTCTCCAGAGATAGCTAGGATTTCTGCTTAGCTTTCAGGAAACACAAAACTGTTGTACCCATCAATAATAGTGCTACCCATAAGCTTGTACAAAGTTCCAATCCAAACTCCCCGCATTAATACCAGTGCTCCCCGAACCATATTGCAGGTATCTTTCTCAAACAATGTTTTTACACCTGCATCATCCATCTTGCTTACAGAAATCAGAATTCTGGCCAATGCAAGAATATGCAAAATACCAGGAAGTGTTCCAATCCTTCCACCTTGCAACTTCAACTTGACTTTTCCATGTCTGACGATTTTGGCCTTCCTATCATCCCCTAAGAAGACATCACCACCATCATACTTCGCATACTCGCAGAACCACTCCCTATGGGGAGTGAAGTGAAAGGACGCACCTGATTCAATCAACCATGCCTCATGATCTACATGTGTATTTGAAGAAGAAGCCAAATACACATCCCCACCTTCATTTGAGATGGTTTTCACCTCTACAGAAGGATCATCATCAGATCCCTTTCCTTTCTCAGGAGCTTTAGATCTGCAATCCTTTTTAAAATTCCCTTCCTTTCCGCATTTCTAGCACACCTTTACAGGCTTTCCTGGAGATTTAGATCTCCCTCTAGATTTAGACCTCCCACTTGAAAACTTATTTTTGATTTTGTTCTGGGACCTTCCTCGTACAGATAAGGCATATCCATTTTGGCCCTCCATATTTTTCCATCTCATTTCCTTCGACAACAAGGCTGAGACAATTTCATCAAAATTCAAGGTATTTGTATTGCTACCTATTGCAATAACCAGATTATCCCACGGATCTGGTAGAGAACTCAAAAAAATATGCACTTATCTTCATCTGATATTTTAATATCAACATATGATAATTGACTTACCACAGTATTGAAGGTGTTCAAATGCTCTGTCACCGAGTCTCCATCCTTCATCCTCAGGTTATACAGTTTTTTCCGCAGGAACAATTTATTCACCAGAGACTTAGATTGGTATAAAGTCCCTAACTTGACCAACAAATTCTTTGTTGTAGCTTCCCCAGATACATTCAACAATACTAAATCTGAGATACACAACCGTATTGTGCTCTTTGCCTTATGATCCAACTTTTCCCAGTTTTCATCTGACATTATCATTGGTTTAGTACCCGGATCTACCGCGATCCACTGATCTTTATCCACCAGTAGATCCTCAATCTTGAGCTTCCACAACTCAAAACTCTGACCATTAAATTTCTCGATCTCTATATTTCCACTGCTCACCATCTTCTTTCACCGCAAGAATCAATCCTGCAAATCTCCCACTTAACAGGGTCTACCACATGCTCGAGAAAAAAACCCCTCAGCAGCAAAGGCGTCCCCTTGACGTTGAAACAACTCTGATACCAAATGTAGGTTTTAACCCTGTACCGAAATTATTTGCAGATGAATTCTTAACAATAGAAAATAAACAATTGCAAGAGCATAAAACATAAAACAAATATACACAGATATTTTCCCCTAGATCCCAAACCAGGACTACTAGTTCGATTTTTCATTATATTCCTTTTAGTGTTACAACACATATATATACATGCCGAAGCATTCATAAACCCCAATCCATTAACCCTGGATTAGAACACAAACATAGCTCCCTTGACCGGATCTACAAAATAACATGAGCAAAAAACCATCATGCTCAAAACCATGTGCAAACCCATGCACAAAACCATAAGCGGGTCTTCCCACCTCATATAGGGTCTGCGCCTGCTTCTAATCATGGAAAGAATATAACACACACCCAACAAAAATGCTTTATGAATTTGAGAGGCAGAGTAGCCATTGGCTTTAAAAGCTTGGATTAGGTGGGCTTTTTCTAAGGGAAGGTATTGGGGCACAAAGATTTTAAGGGCTCTGGAGATAAGGGTTTTAAGGACACCTAATTTGTGGGAAGGGTGGTGGTGAGAATGGGCATGGATATAGTGGTCAGTCTGGGTCTTTTTTTGGTAAACTTGGTGGGTTAGGGAGCCATCAGGGAGCTGGGTGACAAGAACATCTAGAAAAGGTAGAGAATTACTAGATTCTATTTCCATAGTGAATTAAATATGGGGGGAAATACTACTGAGATGGTCGAGAAAGGCATGAAGGGCTTGACGACCATGCTGCCAAATAACAAAAGTGTCATCAACAAAACTAAACCAAGATTTTGGTTTGTGGTGCCATGAGTTTAGGGCTCTGGCTTCAAAATGTTCTATAAAGATATTAGCCAGAACCAAGGATAACAATTCAAGTGCAAAACACTCGGGTTGAGATCATTGCTCTTTTGTGAGTGTTATATTGTACAACATGGTTATCTATTGAGACATTGGCTATATATAGGGATTCAAATGATGTGATTTAATGGGTAAATGAAAAGTCTTTGTTTGATCCTCTCATGCTATTTAATTGGATGAATAGAATTAGGATGTTGATCGGTATTTTCAGTTGGGTGACATTTTCTCATATATACAAGGAACTAAATGGTATTGTTGATGCTCTCAAAGTTAGGACATAGATATCAATTATGGGATATCAACTTCTCTGCATCATGTGATATCAAATTTCAAAAGAATGGGGAAGTCCTATTTATTTAAGTCCCTCCTAACAGAGGTTGATCTATATGTTTTCCTAATTAGTTTATGTCATACACTTTTTTTTATGTAGTAATCTTCATATGTATATTTTGTAAGATTTCTTCATGGACATATTTTGAAAAATAAGAATATGTGATATATTTTGAGTTACAACGAGAACACCAGAAATGATGGTTTTCTAAACATTATGTTATATGTAAACAATGTAATATTAATAAGAAAACATGTTATTTTATTTTTTCTCTCTCTCTCTCTCTCTAGATATATATATATATATATATAATAACATGTTTTTTATTAATAATATGGAGTTTAAACCACATTTTTTCATAATATCCAAAACCATAATTTCCATAAACCTCAACCTTCAGGAATTGAGGTGATGAATTGTGTCTCCTCCACACAAGGATGGAATTTTATGGGCATTTTGCCCCTATTTGACATGTAAAAATTTACAATGCTTGTTTTTTTGGATGTACACAGAACTGTACAAAACGTATTATTGACGGGTTACATGTTTCTGAAAAAGATACTAATACCCATTCCCATTCAAGGAAGCCAAGGAAATTTCCAATTTATAGACAGGATTCAGTCTAAAGGCGGGCCCACCCTCTTATTTCTATAGCAAGTCAACGATTTATGGGCATTTTATTCTATTTCTTCTTGGGAGTTGGTTCATAGAAATTAAAATTTATATTTCCCCTTGGTTAAAGCGTGTGCTAATTCCACCCAACTCAATATGGGTTCGGGCTTCCCTCGAGGTACAATATGAATAAACAAGCCCCCAATGATGAACCTTCGCTTATTATATGGAACTCCACAACTTGGTGAAAGAAAGGCCTATTCCATTCGTGTTAATTTGTTTCCTTGGCTTTTGAAAGTGATTGTAAAAGTAAGCCCCTATAAAAGAAACGATATCAAATTTGCACACCTTAAGGGGTTAAAATAGCGATAAAGCACATTGCAATGGCATTTCACATAGTTTTATGCTTTTGAAAGAAACCTTATCAGTAGGTGACACAACTAACGTCAGTGTGCAGTCAAATGAAATGAGATCAAGGAAAGACTCTAGAATAAGGAAGACTAAGTATAGAATTTCTTTCTGGCCATGAAGTCTCGACTCAGCGAAGGGAGTAGACTATACATGTCACCGTGTTTTCAAGTTTCCACTTCGTACTCATTAATTAAATATCATCATGGCCATCCATCAACAATTTTGGCTCCCTCGCCTGTCACAGATTCATTCATATGTCGAGGAACTATCATTCTTATTATCATTGTCTCGAAGTTTCCTCCCAAGTTCAGATCAAAATAAAAGCCAAATACAAGCAAAAAAAATCGGGTGACAAAGGCAAAATTTTCGGTCAGGAATCACCGAGTTGTGTTATATATTTCAGGTGCGATTTTGAACCTTACTTAATCTGATCTGACAATTAATTAATTTATATATATATATATATATATATATATATATATCAATTCCCCGCCATCACATTCATGATGATGCATAGACCACATGCCTTGAATTCCCACAAAATAACTTTACTTCCTTTTGCCATTTTATTTCGAAAGAAATACTTAATAAAGTAGTAGTCGGGAAAAACTTTATTCCCTTTTACCATTTTAGTTGAAAATAAATACTTAATAAAGTAGTAGTTTGTACCTTACCGTCAACTAATGGAATATCATTCCACAAATAATTTATTTTCTTGTTTATCCGAGTTCATTGAGTACTATGAAATAATGAAATAAAATGATTTGGTGAATATTGACATGGATTATGGAAGTTTTAAAGGAAATGCAACCTGTAGACCAAAGATTTGGTTGATCTCTCAATGTTTATAATCATAAATTCCAATAAAGGGAGGGTAAAGTTGCCACCAAAAAAATAAAATCTTCAGCAATGGAACTATGTCGGGTGCCAAGTAATAGCGATTACTGAGACTGTACGAGAAAGAGTCCTTTCCATTTTCGCATAGCCCAAGTGGACTAGGCACTTGTTAGAGAAAAATAGGCTTGAAAATTTTAAAGGGAGAAGAGCCGAGTATGTTTCATATGTTAAGGATGATGAGATCTAGTTGGTAGGAGCAACTCCGACAGAGGAATAGGGTTCAATAATCCCGATCTGAATGAAATAAATGGAGAACCCTGTGAGGGAAGGCTCTTAGAAAGGCTCTTAGAAAGCCAAATTTTACAAAGAATGTGATGAATTGAAGAGACTGGGCTTCTTTGGATCCTCCCAAAGGTAATTACAAAAGCTATTTAGTTACCCTAGATCGTTGAAATGATTTGAAATAATTCTTACCGTGGATTTTTAAAATGATTTGAAACAATTATTGTGTAGAGTGTATGGTTTATGGTATTTATATTTCATCTATCCTTATACGAATTATTTTCCATTTATTTTTTTGGTTTTCAAATCTACCATTAAACATAACAAAAAAAAATAGTGCAAACCCTTATTTGGAGATAAGGCCAACGGAGAGATTCTTTTTATTTTCAGGTTGGTATTATTTAAGTTTTTTGTTTCAACCCTGATTTGATATATGCTTAAATTCAAAATTTTAAAATAAAAGAAAAAATGCAATTTTTTTTGGTATATTATTATAGGATTTTATTTTTTAAATATTTTTGTTTGAATAACCAACGAAAGCATAGGAGCCAAGTTACTTTAAGAATAGAATGAAATTTTATTAAATATAGGAAGCAATAATTTTTGAAAATAGAATCAATTTTATTAAATATAGACTGCAATAATTTTTGAAATAGTTAAGACTAGCATAGAAGTTTAAGAAAAGAATAGATGTGTCAAACAAAAAGATATTTAGGAAATACTTAAACTTTATTTTAACCAACATCATGTCTAGCTTGGAGTGGTCGATTAATGTATCGTTCCATGTCATTTAAGTTTCTCAAGCCTTTTGTGTCTTATTATTATTTCAGTTTTTTAAGATTTTTCGTGTGTTGGCTAAAATTTTATGGGTTGAGCTATATCACTAATCAATTTGGATGTTACTCTCCACTGCCATCCAAAGCTTCGTTGATTTTTCACTTTTCATAATCTTTCACTTATCATTATTTTTTTCTATTTTAAAAAATTTGAAATAATGATTAGAATTCTTTATAATAAAAAAATGTGAAATTTAAATTGATTTATTATATTATTTATAATGAACCATAAAGTGAAAAAAGCTTAGGATGGTGTTGTTTTATGTTGGAAAATGATTATAAAAACCATTCATACATCATTATGCTCAAGATCATTATCAACACCCTACATATTCACAACTAACATATTCAATCTCTCCAAATTTAATCAATATAGGGGAGAGGCTTCTATTGTTGTGCAAGGACCAGTAGCAGTTATAGTACTGGTCCCACACATCCATCAAACAAAAATCACAAACTCACTAAAATATGCACATAAGTATGTTATATTAAGTTATATAAGTTATATAAATATGTCCAAAATGGGCCCAGTTTTTTATTAGACCAAAAACTGTCATACACCAAGTCTTAACATCACAAGTTGACAAGACCTATTGTCTCAAGTACCTCCAGTTCTGAATTACCAACTAAGTCAAAATGCACTACAAAACATTACAATGCTTTCCATCCAAAAGTACAGTTATCCCATCAAACAGTCACCCACTGATTTTGCATTGGGGCAATAGATCCCAGTGTTGGGTAACACCTGCACAAGGACTGGGTAACACTTGCACAAAATTAGGTGAAATGTGTGTTAGCCATATGTACATGTTTGTTTAACCATTCAGCCTATTGAAGACATTAAATGACACCATTCAATTCAGGAAATAGTTCATCCAACCTTTCATTTCAAGAATTAAACATAACAACCCTTTCAATTCAAGAATTAAATTCAGGAAAGCATTTCAATTCAAGAATCAAATTCAGGAAAGCACAAGGGTCAACCATGAAAGCTTATCAACCATTGGATCATGTATAAATCAATCCACAACACAAAATTAGATTTGGGAGATGGCAATCCATGCCAATCTTCCCTACCAATTAAATTATAGATCATAAAACTATAAAACATCAACCCTTACTGCATTTGAAGCATTCATTATACTCTTAAGCTACTGCTGACATACATTCAGAGTTTTCAGACAGTGTTCCATTCATTTTGCAGACATACAATCGTTTTCAAAAAGTGAGTTTTCATTTTGCAGACATACAATCGTTTTCAGACAGTGTTCCAGACATACAGACAGAGTGTGCTCAGTGTTACATTCCAGGCAGAGTGTGTGCACAGTGTTACATTCCTTCTCTTCATCCAGACAGAGTGTGCTCAGTGTTACATTCCAAACAGAGTGTGTGCACAGTGTTACATTCATTCTCTTCATCGGTTGTTGGAGCGTTGTTGGAGACATACAGGTCTTTGGTTGTTATTGAATAATGTTATTTATTATATTGAGTACTTTATCATTATTTTAGTTGAGAAACTATGTTAAGCTTATAAGTAATGAGAGTTATGTTTATAATAAAATCACGTAGATTAAAGAAGCTATGAGTATTCAAACTAGCTTACTAAGACACGACCTGGAAAGCTTACTACTCTGTTCATTAGCTTAGATTGACTGATTAAAGCATACTCGTTGTTATAAGAACAAAAAGATACTAACTACATAGGAGTTAGAGAGATTGCAAGAGTGGAAATACAGCTAATTAGAAGTCTCATGGAAGTTTCACTATAGCTTCCTTCTTAAGTTTCACTACAACTTCCTTCTTAACTACTTCTTCTGAACTGCTGCTTAGCTTCCTTCTTAAGTTTCACTACAGCTTCCTTCTTAACTACTGTTTCTGAACTGATGCTTAGCTAAATCTAAGAGCAACAAGTTGAACTACAGCTAGTTGGATCACAGGCTTAGCCAAATACAATAAATTGTTGTATCTATTTTGTTCTAAACAAACAAGAAACATTAACACATATTTTTTGAGCATATACGCACTAGGTAGATAAGTCCATGTCCAAAGATAATTCCATGTTAAAACTAGCTTACTAAGACACGACTTGGAAAGCTACTAACTACATAGGAGTTAGAGAGATTGCAAGAGTGGAAATGCAGCTAATTAGAAGTCTCATGGAAGTTTCACTACATCTTCCTTCTTAACTATTCCTTCTGAATTGCTGCTTAGCTCAAGCTAAGAGCAACAAGTTGAACTACAACTAGTTGGATCACAAGCTTAGCCAAATACAATAAATTGTTGTATCTATTTTGTTCTAAACAAACAGGAAACACTAACACATATTTGCTGAGCATATACGCAATAGGTAGATAAGTCCATGTCCTGTTAACAAGAAACTATGAATGTCCTGTTATTGTTGTATCTATTTTGTTCTAAACAAACATGAAACATTAACACATATTTGCTGAGCATATACGCACTAGGTAGATAAGTCCATGTCATGTTAGTCAATACCTCTACACCAGTACAAAAAGTATGAATTCATCTTGAAACTTGCATACACTTAACCAAAAACTTTCATACATCCATGTTAACTACCTAAACAAATAGAAAAGGCAAGAGCAGTGGTTCCAGCACCAAGATTTTAAGTAGCAACACCAACATTCAATAGGGAATTTCTAGCCATTGGTGGAAACAAGGAACTGTTCGCTAAACTTGTTGAAATTAGCCCTGGAAAAATACTCTGCATAGGTACATACTTAAGTACAGAACAACAACAACATGTGGTAGAAATCATTCACTTAACTATGAATGTCCTGTTAATTGTCCTATCTAGTTAGTTTTTATTTCCAAGTCAATACCTCTATTCAAACCTTGCCCCTAAGGCCATGGCATTTAACGAAGTCACCAAACTTGTCTTAATGAAGCCAAAATGTATGTTGCTTACAACCATGTTAACAACCTAAAAAATAGCAAAGGCAAGAGCAGTGGTTCCAGCACCAAGAGTTTCAGCAGCACCACCAAGGAATTCATCTTCAAACTTGCATAACCACTTAACAAGAAACTATGATTGTCCTGTTAGTCAATACCTCTACACCAGTACAAAAAGTATGACTTCATCTTGAAACTTGCATACACTTAACCAGAAACTTTCTTACAACCATGTTAACAACCTAAACAAATAGCCATGCTTACAGCCATGTTAACAACCTAAACCTTAACAACAACATGTGGTAGAAATTATTCAAAAACAATATGGTGAATTTGCTTGGGACTGCTTCGACATGAAAGGAATATGCCATGTTGCTTATAGCCATGTTGCTTACAGCCATGTAGCTTAACAACGATGTAGCTTAACAGCCATGTAGCTTAACAGCCATGTAGCTAACAACCATGTAGGTATCACATATCTTTCTCATGTTGATATTACAAGTCATACATAATTGAAATACAATATAAAATCATTGAATAATTCAAAGTAACAATGTAATCCAAATTAAAATGTTCAGGTAAACCAGGTCTGTTCCACTTCAATGTCAATTAATTCACAACAAACAACTGAAGATTTCATGTTGTTAGCAGTAATATTGGAATTCATACATAAGTATAGTTTACTCTATACAGTTGTGCTGTAATACTTATCAAATTACTTACTCATGTTGTACTCAAATAAAATTTTAAATCAGAATTTCGTGGTAAATCTGCAGGTTGTTGGAGCTATACCAAGAGTTTCTATTGCAGATCGGATAAGGAATAGGAGGCAAAGGAGAAGGGGGGCCCAACTGCAGAGCAATTCATCAGATGAGGATGTCAATTCTCCCGATGCTCCCAGTAATGTCGTTGAGAAGGACCCTGTGGTAGCAGATCATCCCAGCCCACCATCAGCCACAGAGCCACCTTCAACCACAATGCAAGGCGCAAGTTCAACAAAGAGAATCAATGCCATCAGAGGCTAGACAAAGCAAGACATGCTCGATGCAATTGAGACATTGAGTTTAAGGGATATTCAATCCGTGCATCTGCAAAAAAACATGGTATTGCTACCTCTAACATACATTATTGGATAAATGGGTTGACTAATACAAAGCTAGAGGGCCTGTTACAGTTATGACTGAAGAGGAGGAGGATGAGGTGGTCGAGTGGTGTAAGGAGATGGCCCAATTGGGACATGGGTTAGAGCTTATACAACTTAAATCCACTGTAGCTCAAATCTGTCAAGGGAGGCCAAACTCCTTTAAAGATGGTTTTCCTAGTAATTCATTGTGGAGTGGGTTTAAAAAGAGGTATCCAAACCTTGTGTTACATATAGCGGAGGGCCTTGAAAAAGATCGAGCTTTAAATCTATGCCCTGCAATTGTTTCCAAGTTCTATAACACTCTTTCTGCTACATATGACCAACACTCATATGCCCCAGACCATATATGGAATTGTGATGAAATAGGCTTACAGGCAAGAAGAAATTGTGGTATGCGGGTAATTGGCAAGAGAGGGAGTAGAAATGTGCCTAAGATATTGCCCAAGAGCAGGGAGTGGATCACAATTCTTTCTTGTGTCAATGCAATTGGTTCATCAATACCATGATTTTATCTATTTAAAGGTAAAATTCAACTAAAAAATTATATACAGAATTGTGAACCAGGGGCATGCATGGCTGCACATCCACATGCATGGATGACAAATGAACTGTTCCTGAATTGGCTTTGCCACTTTGCTTCTTCTGTACCGGGTGGTGTCTCGCCTGAAAACAGGCACTTATTGACTTTAGATGGTCATGGAAGCCACATGGTTGTGCAGACAATAGAGGAGGCCAATAATTTGGGCATTGACTTGTTAACATTGTTGGCTCATACCACTCACAGATTGCAGCCCCTTGATGTGAGCGTGTTTGGGCATTTCAAGAATTATTTCAGGGTCGAGCGAGCTTCATCGATGGAAAAGAATCCAGGGGTGGAAGTAAAGAGGTTTGAGCTAGTTGAGCTTGCAAGTAAATCATTTAAAAGGGCTCTCACACCTTCTAATATCAAGGCTGGATTTAGGAGGACTGGATTTATGCATGATACCAGTTGTAGCCAAGCATTTGAAGTGGAAGGTCAAGAAGCAGAGAACTTAGAATAGCATGTCGGTGCCCAAGAAGATGTTGTTGTTGCTGAAGGTATAATGTCCCTTTCTAAAGGGTTGTTCTGTGGTGGTGATGATGTTGAGCATGTCAGTGAGACACAATTCAGTCATGAACCAACTAACAATATCAATGAGGCTGTCACGCCCATTGATGCAGCTGACAATGATAAATTGACCATGCCAACCCAAGTAAGCGCACCATCATGTTTGGCAGAGGTCGTGATGAATATCACTGGAAATAATGTATCTACCACCAATGAGGATGAAAGCATGGACATGCCTTCACAACCATCAGGGTTGAACACCGAACTTGTTCATTATTTTGTGGACAATGGATCACTGGAAGAGGAGCCTATTCAGCATGAAGAAGAAAACAATGGGGGCCAATCAGTTGTCCCAGAGGATGAAATCCAAGTGCCAGGTCCGGAGGAGCATGGGGCAACAAAAAAGCAAAGATTACTTGGTGCATTCCTAAAAGCTACCAATAGAGAGAGTGAAGGCCTCATCAAGGAACTAAACATCAGATTATCTTCGTTTAGGGAGGAGTTCACAATTGCTCACATCTAAAGATTATATGAATTTAATGTTTGATTTTGAATGTAAAAATAATGAAATTCAGGAAGCTAAAAAGAGAAAGGAGTTAGCCAATGAAAAGAGGGCTGCAAGGATTGCAACAACAGAAGCTCGGGCAAAGGAAAGGTTGGAAAGACAAAAAAAAAGGGAAGATAAGGAACATCAAAAGCAATTGGCAAGGCAAGAGAGAGAGGCAAGCAAGGTTCAGCAAGAGTTGGAAAAAGGAGGGGTGACACGCAAGGAAGACCATGGTTCAAGCTAGTTTGAGGCAAATAGGTACGTTAATGTCTAACACGCTGGACCACATTGCAGAGCAGATACCATCATTCCAAAACCTTATTAACATCCAAGTCCCCAGCTATCAGGCAAGGGTTAGGCCCACCTCTTATACCCCTACCAGTGCAGGTTTGAAACTTAATTGTGTTTATATGACACCTACAGTCAGTGTTGGGGTTAGTAACACAAGTGGACACTTGGGCTACTCAGTCCCACCATGGATACATGGAGAAAATTGGAATCAACCATATGCCAACATTCAGGCACCTCCTAATCATCCAATGTTGGGCAGTCCACCATACTTGGGTAAGGAAGTCAACTCAACAATTTTGGGCAATGTAGGAAATGGAAGCCATTAAGCATAGGGGTGGCATGACTTAATTTTTGTAACCACAAGACACTGTGATTTTGGTAAGGATGAAATAGGTTTGCTAAGGATAGCATCCATGGATTTTTGGGAAGCTACAAACAATTTCAAATTAGTATGTATAACACAGTTTCTAAATCCTACAAGTTTGTTAATCTATTGAAGTTATAGCCTTAGCCTATATCAGATTTTTTATGAAGTTATTTCTTATTTAAAATAACACAACACTTGCCATAGCCTATATTAGAATTTTTAATCTACAAAATTATATCTTGTATTCCTCGGGAGTTAACAAATTGGCAGTGTAAGTTCGATGTCTAACTTGCTCACTTGCAAAGGCATTGTTAGCGCTCGAATCTGCCTCAGGCTGAGGAAGGCAAAACTCGAGGCAACATCAAACCAAGCTTAGCCTCGTAGCTAGCCCTTAGAGGACAGGAGAGGGCTCTCTCCGGGTCAAACTCAGTGAAAGATGTCCAATAGGATCTGAGATGACCTAGATGAAACACTGATATTGATTTTAGGCTAGTAAATAGATATGAAAAGGGGTATTTGATAAATGATGGGTTTCTGGGCTGTGTGGGGCAAAGACAGCAAGAGCAGAGATTAAATGAAAAACGCAGATTATCTCCTGAGGCAAGATAAGCATGAAGTTTAACAATCAAATTGGAATTATATGGAGTGAAAGAGAGGACGAAAAGGGCATATATAATGAATCCTTCTCAGACAGAAGAAGATACACAAATACTGAACGCTCCTCCAGGGCAGAGCAGTAAACTGGATTCTGGCCTTCTACTTAAAAGCATTCATCTAGAAATGATTATGAAATGAAACAGTAAGCATAACAAGGAACGTATGAGACAAAGAAGAAACATATGTCAAATGTCATACCACAGGAATCTCAGGAACCAGAGCTGTATCTTTTCATTAAAATCTCTGTCAAAACTGTACAATAAAAGCTCTGTTTTTCTCCTACACCAGCTTTCAGAATTCTCCCCCCCCAATTGATTTACAATACAATAAATACCATTACAGGTGGGGAAAACAAATCGACCCCAAAATAAGGAATGGTTTAACCATTATTTATAAACAACAACGGTAGATCCAATCATGTGTTTTAAGAACAGAATAGCATTCCACCTGAATCTATCGATGACCAAGTAAAAAACAAAATCGGACTTGAGTTGCAACTGAAGTTAAAAATAGGCAAATTGCTCCTATTTCTCTGCCACGGTGGATATCCTTGTTTAATTTGGGCTTTCGGTTCTTATCTCTCTGCTGTGGCAGACATTCTTCATTTAATTCTCGGACTATTTGTTTCCACTTACCGTTTGAATAAAACCAACAAAAATAGCTTTTTAAACTAAAATTCCACCGGTTCCAGCTGCAATCACCAGCGAACACATATCAATGACAACTAAGCGCATGATCAAACATTGCATGCCACATAAACGCTCGTGAAAGTACCATCTTTTGAAAATCAAGCCTCTGCAACTGTTCAGACCATGCTAACCATAAGCTAGCACGCACGTATACAAGGAAATTCTTTGCTCCTCCACGTGTTTTGAAACTGGTTCATCAATTCATTTGGAACTGCTTCTGGTTTGACATCTTCGTTCTAAATCAGATGGCTTTGACTGGGCTTTTACATTTGTTATTTGAATAAAAATTCACTTTTTAACAAAATGCCTTTAAACTCTGCTTTTGATGATAGGAAAAATGAACGATATCAGCTGCCAATTTTACTAATCCATCAAGAACATAAGGGGTATCAAGCATATCCTGGGAATGTTCTCCCAACATCCAAACCAGTGCAGCTTTAGCCTTGAGTTCTGAGACATTTCTGCTACTAACGTTCCCAACAACTACAATACAGTCATGACTTCACTGCGGGTACTTCCTTAGAAGGTCTTTTACGAGAACCAGAGTTTCTGCAGTGATATAATCCTTTTCCATCTCTAGGAACTGAAGAAAGCGGTCAACAATAGCGTTAACATCATACTGCTGTAATGCAATTTTTCCAACCGCTCGGACAGACTCTCTTGCAATGGCCACATCAACGTTGGCAGCATACTCACTGAGCTCCGTCACAATATCATATGTATTACTCTCATTTACCACAGTTGTAAGCATTTCAAGCTTCAATTTCTTCACATATGACGGGTCACTGTAGTGACAATAAAAATGCTTATAATCTGATGAAAATAGTATTGGAGCACGCGTCACCAACAGATGTAGATGGCTCAAGACTGCGTATGACTGTTATGGGCTTCCTGAACTCACCAGAGCAAGCAAAGGAGCCTTGATTCGTTCATATACCTGCTGGTGCACATCAGCCATGGAAATTGTTGAGTGAAAAAACAAATTGATTGTAGCTAATACTACAGCGCTATTGGCATGCTGTAGCCTATCCATTTCGGACCTGTTCACCTTGAATGGTCTTTGCACGCTCCATGGCCTTTTGTTTAATACTGACCAATAAATTCACCTCAACATCCGAAAAGGATGCAAGCCAAACCTTGTCGTCATCACTTGCTTCTTCATGCATTGCGTTCTTTCTCAGTTAGGATTTTGACTCACGCATTAACCCATCTGACTTGAATTTATTTTTGGGGGCCCTTTTCTTTGTATTTTACTTGGCATTTCCTCTATTTTGCGTCCTATGCTGTCTTAAATGCTTTCTGGTTCCTGTTTTGTTTTAACAGCTGCTTGACCAGTCCCCTCCAAAACGTTTGACCCCTGATCAGTTATAGGTTCTCTCTTTTTTTTTAAAAATTGACATCCGTATCTTCCATAGATTTGAAATGATCCGTATTCAATATCATGCCATAACAATACGCATCTGATTTATCAGCCTATGTCAACTGAAAAGTGTGGTGTTGTGCTCACCATAGCCAATGCCACAGTTCTACGAAATCATCAGCCTCAAGTCAGCTGGCTTTGCTGATACACAATAGTCAGCCCTTCATGAAGTGCGTTTATCTGTTTTAATCATTAGTCTGCAACAATTCGTGTTTATTTCTCTACTGGACACAGCACGTTTTAATTGATTCTGATTTGATTCTCAGCGAGCAAAACTCAGGGCTCAAATTTAACTGTGTGTTGAAGAGGCAACTGCGTTCTCACCGTGACTTGGGGAGTCTGCACTGTTTTTGACACAACGAACTATATCTCGATCTTTAATCTTTGCAACCTCAAGCCAGACAGAAGTGGCCTCGTTTCCTGTAAAGAGATACTGGCCAACAAAAATGGTGTTCCCTTTCTTCACTGTCTTGGCAAGCCCACCATAATTTTATTGGCAAGACCTCAGGTGATGTTTCCTTGGTCTGATCTGGTGTCAGAGTGACAAACGCATCAATCTCAAGCACAACAAGCTCCTCACTCCTGTTAAAAACTCGCAACTCTGGACCAACTGTATCGAGCATGATAGCACAAAGTTTATTCATTCCTTTTGCAGCAATCTTCAAATTTTCAAGAGTTTCTTGGTGATAGTCATTATCTCCTCCCGAGAAATCAAATCGGGCAACAGACATCCTAGCCTTAAGGCACCCCTCAATCACCTCAGCAGATCGTGACTGTGTGCGTAGCGCACCTACCCAACGGGTAGCGCGCACCTCCAATCACTGTCCACGGCTATGAAAACACGGCTTCGGCCTTCAAGAACACAAACACGATTTCTGCCTTGAGATTTTCGAGCAAATGAAATTGTTTGCCATGATTTATATGTGAAGAAAATATCTCATCAAATCAGATTTGATTTTAAATTTGTTTGCTAACCCACTTTATAATGTTTCAGCACTTTGACATTTGATCTTTTAATACAATGCTTCTCTTTTGGCTTTTCTGAGTTTTGGACTGATAATACTTTGTTGTCTTTTGCAGGGATAGGAGGTGCTGAAGCTGAGACAGGGCTGCCATTTGAAGAGCTGGAGAACTTGAAACATTTTGACAAATTACATATTCTAAAAAACACATTTGATGATTTCTTCTTCAAAACAGGGTTTTGAAGAAGAATCAATCTCGCATTATTGACGATGACATTCCTGAAATAAACACTTACTGAACCTTCCTCTAGCCTGCAGACATTATTCGACATGTTTGAAGACCAATGACGAAGGACTGACAGGACCGTGTCTAACATTGACTCCACTAATTTGGTGCCCGTGAGAAAGAAAACAGGTGAGATCTGTTTGTGTATCGATTTCAGAAATTTGAATAAGGTATCATTAAAAGACAATTATCCGCTGCCAAAAATGGACCATATATTGCAGCGAGTAGTTGGAGCATCAAGGATGTCACTACTCGACGGCTATTCAGGATACAATCAAATTTTAGTGCATGAAGATGATCGTGACAAGACTGCGTTCACCACTCCATGGGGAACGTTTCATTATGCAAAAATGCCGTTTGGTTTGAAGAATGCAGGTGCCACCTTTCAGCGTGCAATGGACATGGATTTTTCCAACGAGAAAGATGTATTTTTGGTTGTTTACCTTGATGATTTAACTGTGTTTTCAAATTCTGATGAGGAACATTTATATCATTTGAAAATTGTTTTCCAGAAGTGCAGAAAATATGGCATTTCGCTGAATCCAAAAAAGAGTCTTTTTGCCATGGATGAAGGCAAGCTCCTTGGCCACATCATATCGAAATATGGCATTCGAGTTGACCCTGCACGTGTTGAAGCCATACAGCAGATTGAACAGCCCCGGAACAAGAAATAAATACAGTCATTTAATGGTAAAATGAATTTTCTGCGTCGTTTCATTCCAAATCTTGCAGAGCATCTTAGAGAAATCACGAACATGCTGAAAAAGGATAGTCAGGTAAAGTGGACAGAAGAGGCGGTGAAATCATTCAATTTGGTAAAGATAGCTCTTTCTTCAGCCCCTATTTTAATCAGCCCGGACTACACAAGGACTTCATTTTGTTTTCTTTTGCTTCTGAGCACACATTGGCAGCTGTTTTAATGCAAAAAAGGGATGGAGTTGAGAAGCCCATTACTTTTTTCAGTCGGATTATAAGGGACGGAGCATTGAAATACAACATTATTGAGAAACAAGCACTTGCGCTTGTAAAGGCCTTGAAAGATTTCCGTGTGTATATACTGCATTCCCACATTATAGCATACATTCCTAACGCAGCAGTTAAAGATGTTTTGGTACAGGCAGATCCAGAGGGAAGACGGGGTAAGTGGATCGCTGCGTTGTTAGAATAGGATGTGGAGATTAAACCGACCAAGTTGATCAAAGGACAAGGACTTTCCAAGCTCATGGCTGAAACAAATCTGCATGCTCTAGATATAAATTTGATCGCTGCCATGTCCGATGAAGATGAGGAAAGTACGTCAGTTCAGGTATCTGATATTTTTGTTTCTTCCCCTTGGTATGCTGACATTTTATACGTGCTTCAGAATTTGTCTCCACCTCCCGGGATGCCTAGAAATAAGAGTAGAACATTGAAGTTGAGGGCTGCAAAATTTTGCATTATGAATTCTGCATTGTATTGGAAAGACCCTGGGGGAGTGTTGTTGAATTGTTTGGTAGAGGAGGAAGCCAAAAGAGTTTTGGAGGACTTTCACAAAGGTGACTGCGGAGGCCATTTGTTTTGGAAGACCACAGCTAATAAGATTCTAAGGGCAGGGTATTATTGGCCTTCTCTGTTTTCTGATGTATATAAGGCTGTTAAGAATTGTCACGAGTGTCAAATTTTCGAAGGGAAGCAAAAATTACAGCCTTTGCCTCTCAAACCAATTGAAGTTAGTGCACCATTCCAGTAGTGGGGATTGGATTTTATTGGGGAAATCCACCCAGCATCTTCCGGACAGCATAGATGGATATTGACAGCTACGGACTACTTCACAAAGTGGATCGAAGCGATTCCCACTCGACAGGCCACGGATGCGGTAATTATCTCTTTTCTTGAAAACAATATTCTGTCATGTTTTGGGTGTCCTAGTAAAATAATCACAGATAATTCAGCGGCCTTCAAGTCAAAGAGGATGGTTGAATTTTGTTATAAATACAATATCAGCTTGGGACATTCGACTGCCTACCATCCACAAGGGAATGGCTTGGCGGAATCTTCAAATAAATCCTTGGTGAATATCATTAAGAAATTGCTAGAAATCAACAAAAAGGGCTGGCATAAGAAATTAGTGAATGCACTGTGAGCCGATAGGGTAAGTCAGAAAAAGTCTATTGGCATGTCTCCTTTCGAGTTGGTGTACAGAATAGACACGGTTTTTCCTACTTCGCTTGCTGTCCCGGTGGTCAAATTGCTTCAGGAAGCCGGTAGTGAGGAAGATCCCATGCAGCGGAGGATTAGTCAGATGATTCATTTACAGCAGACACGGGAGGAGGTATTTCAAAATACTTTCAGGTTGCAGGAGCGCATAAAGAAGATCTACGACAGAAAGGCAAAAGCAGATAAGTTTCAGTTGGATGAGGTGGTTTTGAAATGGGATGCTCGGAATGAAGATAAGAGAAAGCACGGTAAATTTGAAAACTCATGGAAAGGTCCTTTTAAGATTGCAGCGTATCGTGGTCAAAACGCCTTTCTTCTCAAGGAAATGAATGGAGATGATTGTCCTGGAGGACCGATCAATGGTCGGTTGCTGAAACGATACCACTTCTGAGTATTTTATGCTGATTTCAACATCATTGTATATAGCGTTTTACTTCTGTTTTATTGCAAGTGTGTAATGATCTCTCACCTTCAGTCTGGGGCCCGGAGCGAAGGCTATAATTCTGGAGATGGAGGTTGGTTCGTTTGAAGTTCGTCAAGTCAGTTTTATCAGTCTTTTCAGTTTTAAAGTCGAGTTAGTTTTGGTCAAGTTTCAGTCGCTTTTCAGTCAAGTTTGCAGTCAATAAATGTTTCGAAAGTTTTGTTTTATCTGTCGAAATAATGATTCCATCGCCCAATGGATCAAGGCACTGTCTGCCTCCCCCAGAGATCTGCCGTTCTTGGCATATCCATGGAGCCACCATCCCCATTGGAGCCAATGTTAGAGTCGGTCCTTACAGCCCTCCGTCAGAGATCAGTTCGCTTTTTGCATATTCATTCTTAGGTGTCTTGCTCGTTCCACTTCGTTGCATTTCGCTAGGAGCATGCGATTGACTGACGAGGGGGTCTGGTTGTCTTGTGTTTCCTCATGCTTGTACCTGCAGGGCTATTTAAAATTCCTCATAAATCACTGAAGTTCATAGTCATTTCATTCATGGTCATTAATGATTGTTTTCGTTAAAAAAGAGTCTTTAGTCTTAGAGTCTAGGGTTTTCAAGTTCTTTGCATACATGTCATAAAGCCCGCAGGCCATGAGGTTGGTTTCGCAAGTTTTCTATTTCACATTTTTATTATCAAAAGCATTTGAAGACATTTCTAGTCCAAAACTCTGTTTTGGAACTAGAAATTGTCTAATTTCATGTTTGTAATAATTGTTTTTATTTCATCATAAGAAGCTTCAGTGCAAGCCTCTGATCTTTTCCTAAGCCAAGTGTTGGATCCCTGCAAAAGACAGCAAAGTTATCAGTCCAAAACTCAGAAAAGCCAAAGGAGAAGCATTGTATTAAAAGATCAAATGTCAAAGTGCAGAAACATTATGAAAGTGGGTTATCAAATAAATTTGAAATCAAATCTGATTTGATGAGATATTTTCTTCATGTATAAAACATGGCAAACAAAGTCATTTGCAAGAAATCCGCAAGGCAGAAGTCGAATTTGAGTTCTTGAAGGTCGAAGCCATGTTTTCATAATCGTGGACAGTGTTTGGAGTGCGCGCTACCCATACAGAGTGCGCGCTACCCACATGGTGCGCGCTACCCACTTAAATGCCACAGCCAGTGTTAATTAACACGGGCGCTACCCACTTGAGGCGCGCTACCCATTGGGAAGGGGCGCTACCCATACAGCGACAGAGCCCAGAAATTTTTTGTCTTGCGCCCAGTTTCGTATCAAATCGGCTCCAGCAGCTTGCAAACAGGTTTTTATCATTGCTCAGTAGATTTTTAGCATGATTGTGGTGTTATTGATGTTGGGAAACAAGCCTTGGTTGAAGAGAAATGTATGAACCCTACATTTGTATGCAGATTTATTCCTTAAGGGTTTTGAATATATATGGACAGTCTTGTGAAGGGTTTGAAAACTTTTGTGAATGGTAGATATGCTCATGCCCTAGCACGTTGTGTACATCATCCTCATGCCTTTTCTTGGCCATTTTACCACTGCTGCCACGTCCTTTCATGTTTTCACATAGTCTCATGTTGACTTATCCATATCCTCCATCGCCATAGTATTACCACTGTTGTCATTACTATTGTTTCATTGCCACTGTTTCCTATTGACAAACACAGTCCTATGAAAAATCCTTGGCCAGTATTGTAAAGGTTGTTTCATACATTACACTGTCTACTCATTTGTCAAAATTTTCTTGTGATCAAAACAGAGACTGTCTTTAATGCCAATCCACTAAACAGAGCTATTACCACTATCACTTGTTTTCTTATGATGTTTTGGTACATGTGCAATATATTTGGGTTTTGAGCATACATTGAAACTTTGACTTCACTACACATATATCAACATACATATTGCAGACATCTTGTTTTCAGAGCCATGTCAGAAACAGATTCAGTTTATGAGCAGGAGTATGACAGTGATTCCACAGCAGGGCATTACTTGGGAGGATTTCATCTCCTGTGACTTCTTCACAGCACCACAGCCGCCTCCCGAGGTAGTTTATGATGAGGGAGAGCCTTCACATCAGCCAGACATCCCTGAGATCGAGCATATCAGTGCTCCATTGTTTGTGACATACCAGCGAGGCCACAGGGCCTTATTTGCAGCTACACGGCGAGTATTATCTCCACCCAGGGTGGAAGGGGTCTCGCCGACTCCATCAGCAGAGCGAGTATTATCTCCACATGATGTGGAAGGGGTCTCACCTTTTTCTTCAGCACAGGTACAGATCCAGGACAGGGGCAAGAATCCCATGCATGATGAGTGCCCATCAGGAGGCCGGGACACGGATTTCATGATCATTGATGTTGATGCGAGCTCTCCTAGCTCGAAACTGAAGGAGATCATCCAGGAGCAAAGGGCCGAGAATGACACGCTGAAAGATAAATTGCAGAAGGCTCAGTGGGTGATAAACTACCTGGAGCAGCGCAACAAATAGCTAGAGGATGAGCACACACTTTATGAGCTGTGGCGAATCCGTGAGGATCGACAATTGGCCCGGAAGAGACCCGGCGACATGACACCAATTGATCGAGATTCTGTACTCACACGGGTTAACATTCATTTGGAAAAGTTGATTGAGAAGGCCAACAGAGACAAAGACATGCTTCGTCACATGAAAGGTCATTATTGGGCTCGCATGCATGTTTGCAAGGCAAGAATGAAGATTCTGAAGAGGAGGTTGAGCGAAGCGCTAAAACGGCGGAAAAGGCCTGATCCACTCCGGATTTTGGCCGAGGCTTCGTTGGCTGGGCATGATACATGATGGAGGGTCTTCGCTCCGAATTTGAGCAAATTCGGAGAATTTTTTGTCATTTTGAAATATTTTGGTCCAAAAACAGATTTTTCCGCTATACGGGTAGCGCGTCGATGTGCTCACTTTTGTTCGGGACACTTGCTGGAGGAAATATTTGCATTTTTGGGTTTTTTATAGTAATTTATGCATGCTCAGGCATTGCCGAAGCATTTCATCAGATTTTGGATGGTCAAAAGGCCCAAAAACACCATGAAAACCACCTTGCTGCCACCTTTTGCACCAACAGGAAGTACTTCTGGGAGAATGAAGTTTTGGAGGGTCAAATGAGCTCCAAATTGGGAAATTCCACTTGGGTTGGATAGCCAACATCCAGGGCTTTCCAACGAGCTATCATGAGCTCAATTTGGATGCCGGGAAGTGCCTCAAAATCAGGCTGAAAGGCGCGCTACCCACACAGCTCAGGCGCGCTACCCACATAGATTTTTGGCTGAATTTTCAACTTCCAGCTCAGAATTTCGGCCAGTTGGGACCAGTTTTGCTTGTGGATGAAATTTTTGGGTTTTCATGATGTAAATTGATGGTTGACATGTAACTTTGGCTCATTTTTACCTATTATAGAAGATTCACTCTCAAAAAGTGAAAATCATGTAAATGAATCAGTTTCCACTCTTTTAGAGGCAAGTTGTTAGCTGCCTAGATTTTAGCTCCTTGATTAGAATTTGGTTGAAACTGATCCCTGAAGAAGGAATTCGACCCCTAGAGGCATGGGAAGGGGTTAGAGTGATCTATATATTTTAATTCTTGAGACTTTCTACAGGTTGGACTCTTGGGAAACTTTTGGCACTATTGTACATATTTTTTCATATTTTGGCTAAGGAAAGATCAGAGGTTTTGCAGCACCTGTTGGGATTCTTGTGGCTTTCAGTTCTTAATGGTGTTTTCTCTCAGTTTACTGTAAGTTCTTTCATGTTTAATGTATGCCATCCCTTCTTATGCTTCTGAAATTAAATGAATGAGTAGATGAGGTTGAATCCATTGTTTACAATGCTCTGCCTTTGAATTCGTTTAATTTTACATGTTTTCGCCTGTTTGAAAAGGATCCATGTTCATCCTTGCCCTTTTCAGCTCCTTGTCTTTCTGATCCATCCATATATCCAATCAAAAGCATTAAGACTATTTCCTACCTCGCCCCAACTCGAATTCTGCAAAGATCTGGCCTTATCCCCAGACCCAAAATTGTTTTTTCCCATTTCTCCAACGAAAACCCAAAAAATCAAAATCGAACCTTCCTATCTCTTTACTAACCTAAAATCAGTATTCATTGTTCATTATAAGTCATCTCAGCCCCTCTGAAAACCTTTTGCCGAGATAGACCCGGAGAGAGCCCTCTCCTGTCCTCGTAGGGCTAGCTACGAGGCTGAGCGTGGTTTGATGTAGCCTTGAGTTTTACCTTATTTCAACCTAAGGTAGATTTGAGCGCTAACAGGCATAATACCAATCAAATTAGTATGTATAAAAAAGTTTCTAATTCCTACAAATTTGTTAATCTGTTGAAGTTATAGCCTTAGCCTCGGTGTCTAACTTGCTCATTTGCAAAGGCATAATACCAATCATCAATGACACCATTAAAACAAGTGATAGTTGGTGCCATCATTTTTGTTACTTAGAGTGACAAGACAACCCACATTCATCAATAGAAGCTAGTGATAATCTTTATGAATAGTGATTAATAATAGAGTTATGATAAATTTTGCATCTAAACAAAATATCCCTTGAACATTACATGCTCTTTAATGAACAGAAACAGATACTAATAATCCTGTTAAATAATAAGTATATCAACACGGGGAGCAAACCATCAGTCTTATATAACGAAATTGTGTGAGGGAATCAGATAAAATAAATAATGCTAACAAATTCTAATTAATCAAATCAGTGGGAAACAAACCTGTATCATTATATTGGTGCAATGAAAATTCATTGCAAACTTCATCAATAAAAATCACTCAATAAAAGAGGTGAAAATTACTTGCTAACTTCATCAATAAAAATCACTCAATAACTTCATCAATTCGAACAAAGAAACTGAATTCATAAGCAAAAAAGGTCTATGACACCAAATTCCAACTTGGATTTTGGCCCATTGCCCCACTCTGAAAATGTGTCTTGCAATGAGAACAACCTTGATTGAATGATCCTACCTCTTAATTGATTAAAAAGAAGTGGAATATAAAAATCATAACTGCAAACCAATGATACCCTGAACAATCAACAGAGGGTGTGAACAAAGAAATTGAATTCATATACGAAAAAAAATCTAAGGTAAAATACCTCTATGGAAATGACTGTAATATCTCGACTCTGTGAAACAAGAATGCAAGACCGAGACTTGACATCCAAGTCAAAACCCTTAAGAGAAACCGGGAAGAAAGGTAAAATACCTCTATGGAAGTGACTGTAAAATTAATACCTCGATTCTGTGAAACATGAATGCAAGACTGAGACTTCACATGTAAGTCAAAAACCTTAAGAGAAACCAGGAACAAAGGTGGTTATACCTTGTTGGAGTGAAGCAAGAATGCAAGACTGAGACTTCACATGCAAGTCAAAACATGTGCATATATTAATGTAAATAACACAGTATGAGAAAATGTCAATATTATTAACAACACAGTATGAGAATTTAGACAACATTATTAACAACACAGTATGAGAAAATGTCATCAAATTAATTGAAAACATGTAAATAATATAAAACATTATTAACATACTCAGCTCTGTATTGGTTATACCTCGGATCTGTGGTGGTTATACCAATATTTAAACATCAAAATATCAATTTACAAAAAACCATAAACCCTAAACCCTATATCTCAATTTACACAGATTGTTTTTAATTAACACAAAAACCCTACCCTAAACCTCAACATTACTAACACAATTTGAGAAAATGACATAAACCCTAAACCCTATATCTCAATTTATGAAAATATGAGAAAATGTCAACATTATTAACAACACAGTATGAGAATTTAGACAACATTATTAACAACACAGTATGAGAAAATGTCATCAAATTAATTGAAAACATGTAGAAAATATAAAATATTATTAACATACTCAGCTCTGTGGTGGTTATACCTCGGCTCTGTGGTGGTTATACCAATATTTAAACATCAAAATATCAATTTACAGAAAACCATAAACCCTAAACCCTATGTCTCAATTTACACAGATTGCTTTTAATTAACACAAAAACCCTACCCTAAACCTCAACGTTACTAACACAGTATGAGAAAATGACATAAACCCTAAACCCTATATCTCAATTTACATAGATTTCTTTTAATTAACACAAAAACCCTACCCTAAACCTCAACATTACTAACACAGTATGAGAAAATGACATAAACACTAAACCCTAAACCCTATATCTCAATTTACATAGATTCCTTCTAATTAACACAAAAACCCTACCCTAAACCTCAACATTACTAACACAGTATGAGAAAATGACATAAACCCTAAACCCTATATCTCAAATTACACAGATTCCTTCTAATTAACACAAAAACCCTACCCTAAACCTCAACATTACTAACACAGTATGAGAAAATGACATCAAATTAATTGAAAACATGTACAGAATATAAAACAGTTATACCTCGGCTCCCATCTCTGTGGTGGATACCAATTTTTAAACATCAAAATCTCAATTTACAGAAAACCATAAACCCTAAACCCTATATCTCAATTTACACATATTGCTTTTAATTAACACAAAAACCCTACCTTAAACCTCAACATTACTAACACAGTATGAAAAAATGACATCAAATTAATTGAAAACATGTACATAATATAAAACAGTTATACCTCGGCTCTCAGCTCTATGGTGGATAAAAATATTTACACATTTACAGAAAACCATAAACCATAAACCCTATATCTCAATTTACACAGATTCTTTTAATTAACACAAAAAACCAGACAATTTACTTTAAACATTTACATAAAACCATAAACCCTAAACCCTATATCTCAATTTACACAGATTCTTTTAATTAACACAAAAATCCAGACAATTTACAAAAAACCCAAGTGTTTAAAAACACAGTAAAACACAGTAAAGAAGCTCAACAATGAAACATATCCTTCAGGTTAAATGTGTTTACAAACACATACATATGACTCGCAGGACAGAGTCCTACCTTAAGACTACTCTCCTCACCTTCCTCTCCCTCCTAGCCTTCCTCCTTCCCAATGGCATTGTCCTCCTTGCCTTTCTAGCCAACTGCATTGTCCTTGGCCTCTGCATTGACCTGCAAACAATGCAAAAACCCAATCATTCATGGAGCACAACATTAAAAAAAATACAAAAACACTAAAAAAAGAAGTAAAACCAATAGGAAAATGCACCTGAAAGCACAATTCACAGCATCCAAACCTAAAAAACGCACCTGAAAACACAATTGGGAGCATCCAAACCTGTAAGCGATGCAGAGCTGAATACAGGTAAAACCACCACAGAGCCAAGGTATAACCACCATAGAGCCGAGTAAAACCACCACAAAGCCGAGTAAAACCACCACAGAGCTGAGGTAAAACCACCACAGGGCTGAACCAAGTAAAACCACCACAAAGCCGAGGTAAAACCACCACAGGACCGAGGTATGACCACCATAGAGCCGAGGTATGACCACCATAGAGCCGAGCATGACCACCACAAAGCTGATTAAAACCACCACAGAGCCTAGGTATGACCACCACAGAGCCGAGGTATGACCACCACAGAGCCGAGTATAACCACAACAGAGCTGATTAAAACCACCACAAAGTCGAGTATAACAACGATAGAGCCGAGGTATAACCACGGCAGAACCGAGTATAAGCAACACAGAGCCGAGTATAACCACCACAGAGCCGAGGTATAACCACCATAGAGACGAGGTTTAACGAACACAAAGCCGAGGTATAATAACCACAGAACCGAGGTATAACAAGAATGGTCTTTCGCCGCGGTCGAACCAAGACCAGGAGAGCTCGAGCCAGGAGGGCACAGATGCCATAACGAGGGATGCAGCGCGCGGAGGGTGGCGACGGAGGCGTCAGGCATCGAATGCTCCTTTGCACAACAGTCAGATAGCGAGATGGACAACAAGCAGGCCCGGAGCAGAAACAATAACTTCTCAGACAAGCCTCCACTAAAACGCGGGAAACAACTGTTAGAGCAGGTGGATGACCGGTTCGATCGGTCGTACGTACTCGCCACATGTGCGCGCACATGAAAGACACCTGTTGTACACAGGCGTGGCGTCCGACGTGGCATGGGGGCCAGTCATTGTTGAGGTGTCCAATGACTGACCCCTCTCCCCTAGTGAATAAATACACTATACACAAAAGATGTTAATGCAATAGAATAATAGTGGATTGAAAACTTTATAATAAATTGGAAATAAAATTTTATTTATTGTGCGTGTTCCATGCACTTTCAAACTAAGATTTAAGGTTTAATAAATCATTTGTGTGTTAGAGTTTTTTTTGTTTTTTCCTAAATTTTTAATATAATTAAGTTATTGAAAGGTCAACAAAATTTATTAATAAAAATATAATTTATTAAAAAAAAATCTATTAGAAATTGTGAGAGAGCAGAAACGCACAGGATTCACACACAAATAATTAATTTCTATATTCAATAATGAGAGATACATCAAATATATATAGTTAAATTAATGCTAATCTTAGAGAGAGAAGTTGAGAGAATTTCTCAACTTCCTCAACAACCCAATCTAAACTAAGTAAGCACAATAATGGAGGCATTATCTCAAACACCCCCCTTTAATGCCTACATTACAAAAATGGAGAACATACTAATTTAATACAAACATTTGTTTGCCCTGGTCTTCATTAACATTTGTACCCACTCTGAGATCTCATAGGAAACGCTCTTTTCTCCACCATTTTCGAGCTACCATTCAACCCATTTAAAATACATTTGTTTCTGACCAGCAATAATGAACTTTGCAAGATCAACAGTATTGACAACTCGGCTCGTCGGGGCTTCCACGATAAGAGTTGACAAGTGATGAAAAATCCTATGGACCAATCACCATCTCTCGGATATTTCGCTTTCGGCTATCCATCAGTGGCTAGGCAAATGGTCTGAATACTAAATGTGTTAAAGAGATAATCTAACAACTTGACCTGCTTCTCATACTGTAACCTGTAATTGATGCTCCTTGGCCTGTAGCACAACAAGATCAGCGTATAACAAATTCACACAATCAAATTAGTCAATTGTTCTCTCGTCCCTGTAGGATGTCAAGAACGACTAATTTAAATAATGCTAATTTTTTCAATAATTGGTTCTCTAATACACAAATCTCATAACAATAAATAAATATAGGCTTAAACTCCACACTATATTCCACACACTTGAAAATTATTGACTTCTTCTTTGAACAGAAAAAAAATATCGCTCGATCCTGAACTGTCCACGCAAATAGCGCTGAGATTGAACAAAATTTGCCCCAAAATCGAGGATTAAATAAAGAGATTATTTACCGGCACTCAATCATGCTGAAACCGTTAATGGGAGGCTGGAACGGACCTGATTTATTCTTTAAGGCTGTTGAATACGTTAAGACTTCACTGTATCTCTTACAAACTGAAGTCACCGGAACGTTTAGACTCTGCAATTCAGCAAAGAAATCATGGACGGCCTAGCAGCAGACGGGCCATAGGTCATAAAACACATACAGTGTCATCGCAATAACCAACACACGGTCAAATTATGTGAAAGGTGCAAATGACGCCGTGAAAGGTTTAATGTCGAAATGATATGGGGCATATACTGCTCAACCTTAAAATCAAATTCATTTAAATCTGAAAATATATACCCAACGCATTTAATATCAACAATATTTAATAAAGATATAACAGCCTATTTTCTTTTCTGTTTCGGACTCCCATGTACTACCACTGTCCTTCGAAGTTTCTATTTCTCCATATCCTCTCCGCAAGATCTAACGCGTGTTCTCGGATCTTTATGGCGTTCATGTCCTTTTCCATGTGTATATAATCATTGGGCTAATTGTTCCGCATCCGACTGAAGAGTTTTCGCCATTCCCAACGTATTTGTCAGGTCTTCAGAGATTTGCATCCCAAAAGTAACTCGTGCTTTACATTTTCGTCCTTTCCTGATCTATTATTGACAAATCCTTTGTCTTTCTATAAAACATAATATACAAATGAACGGCTTACAACGAGGTTTTATGAATGTTGGGATGAAGCCGTGGAGTACTTCATTGTGTAGTAGAAGGGAATCCAACTGCTGAGAGTGATAATGGCGACGGAATTAGGTTCTGAGCATCGACGCCCAGTTTCGAAGAGCAGAGAATTATATATGAAACTCCTGAGCGGTATTCTCTTTTTCCGGGAACGCAGCGGAAAATCAGCTAAGAGAAAGCTGCAATTACAAGACTCCAAATTCAGTGACGCAGCGTTTGTTTCTATGTGCGTCCAAACTCAACGCAGAGTCCTTTTTCTACGTGTGCTACCTCACAACGAACCAGCTTGTGGATTTCCGCCCAGAATCCACACAAATGCCAGTGTCTCTAATCATAAAACATTGTCACAATTTCATCCCGACGCTGGCTACCTGCAATGTCAGATACGTACACAATACATACAAAAATTCACACAGTAATCTACCCACGAATCCTATTCCTATAGAATCAATTCTCACAATTTTCTCCTCATCTTTCTGAGCACTCCCGTGAAGGATTAAGCTCAGCTATGCTTTGATATCATATTGGAAATTGTGAGAGAGCAGAAACGCACAGGATTCACACACAAATAATTAATTTCTATATTCAATAATGAGAGATACATCAAATATATATAGTTAAACTAATGCTAATCTTAGAGAGAGAAGTTGAGAGAATTTCTCAACTTCCTCAACAATCCAATCTAAACTAAGTAAGCACAATAATGGAGGCATTATCTCAAACAAAATCAACATTTTAAACATAAAATTTATTTCGAAATGTGTTCTAATGATAAATCACACTGATTGGTTGGAAAAGCGTCCACAATATTCCATTGCATGTGATTATCACTGATTTTTTTTTTTAAATTATACAATGAATCACAAAAGTTTAAATTATAAAATTTATTTGTAAGAATTTAAAAAAAAAAAAAATCAAATTGTTAAAATTAAACAAAATTTATTAAAAAAAATTCAACATTTTAAACATAAAATTTATTAAAAAAAAAAAATTGCTGAAGTTAAACAAAATTTATTAAAAAAAATTAACATTTTAAACGTTAAAAAAAAATAACATTTTAAACGTAAAATTTTATTTGTAAAGAAAAAATAAAAAGAAATCCAAATTCCATCCGGGTCTCAACACCTCGAGTAAAGAATAATTATGAAGACTGATCTGAAAATGACTAGTCTAAGTAAAAGAAGAGCAGGGGAACTGTAACGAATTTATGACAGTACGCCATTAAAATAGGGAAACTGTAAGCAATGCAGTTGTAGAATTTGTGAACTTCGAAGATGGTTTCATTTTTTTATAGATATTTTCGGCAAAACAAACCGGTTTAATCTAATGAAAAACATACCGTTATAGTTGTTTGATGCAGATGCAGCCTTTATACGGTAAGAAGAAGCTGGCTGTATTGCTTGTTGAGCCATTAATTCGAGTTCAACTTCAGCCTGGAATAGCTACAACCACCACTCCAGAAACACACACCAATGTCGACATTTCATTTTTGGACAACATCGGATCATTCTGCAGACAGGGCCGTTTGATGGAGGCTCTTAGCATTCTAGACATTGCAGAGAAACTACCTTTAGATTCTTCCACATTTGTTTGTCTCTTGCAGGCATGCATTCGGAAGAAAGCCTTCTTAGAAGGAAAACGGGTTCACTCCTACTTGAACGAGAGAAGATTTAGCGGCGATAGATTCCTACAAAACACACTTCTTAATATGTACGCCCAGTGCGGGACTGTGGTGGATGCTCGCAGAGTTTTCGACCAGATGACTGATAGGGATGTCTTCTCGTGGACCGTCATGATTGCAACCTACACAAAGCAGGGGTTTCCTGAGGAAGCATTGATCCTCTTCGACGAAATGCAACGAACAGGTATCCAGCCCAATCACTTCACATTTGCCGGTGTTATTTCAGCATGTACCCGCTTGGCATCTCTAGAAAAAGGTACGGAGATCCATGAAAAAATAAGACAAACTGGATTTCAGTGTAATATCGTTGTGGGAAATTCTCTGATAGACATGTATGCAAAATGTCGGAGCATGCAGCAAGCAAGCGAAGTGTTTGACAAAATGCGTCAACGAAATGTAGTCTCCTGGACAGCTATGATTTCAGGATATGCACAGAATGGGCTTCTAGATGAGGCCCTGAAGCTCTTCAATGAAATGCCTCAGAGAGATGTTGTGGCTTGGACAGCGATGATTACGGCGTATGTGCAGAATGGGTTTGTTAATAAAGCTCTGGAACTTTTTAATGAAATGCCTCAGAAAAATGTTGTGTCGTGGAATGCGATGATTGCAGGATTTGCACAAAATGGATGCGTTGAGGAAGCCCTGAAGCTTTTCCAGCAAATGCAAATGGTAGGTGAGAGGCCAGACTTGAAAACCTTTGCCAGTATTCTCCCAGCATGTGCTAGCTTGTCAGCGTTGGAACAGGGCATGGAGATCCATGGAAAAGTAATTTCAAGTGGATTCCAAACCGATGTCTTTGTGATGACTGCCCTTGTCGACATGTATGCACAATGTGGGAATATAGATGAGGCTTGTGAATTATTTAACAAAATGCATCATAGAGACCTGTTCTCATGCAATGTAATGATCACAGGATATGCACACAATGGGCTTGCTTGTGAAGCCATGAAACTCTTTAAAGAAATGCCTCAACGAAACATTGTCTCTTGGAACTCAATAATTGCAGGATTTGCGAAAAGTGAACGTGGCGAGGAAGCCCTACTGCTTTTTAAACAAATGCAATTGGAAGGTGTGAAGCTGGACTCAAAAACCTTTGCCAGTATTCTTCCTGTGTGTGCCAACTTGGCAGCTTTGGAACAAGGTATGGAAATCCACGAAAGAATAGTTAGAAGTGGGTTACTTTCTGAAATCACGGTGTCGACTTCCTTGGTAGACATGTATGCGAAATGTGGTAGCATACAAAATGCACGTGAATTATTTAACAAAATGGATAATCCAGATATAGTCTCATGGAATACAATGCTTGCAGCATATGCCATGCATGGTTGTGGCAAGGAGGCTCTCAAACTCTTTGATGAGATGAAGCATTCTGGTATTGACCCAGACAAGGTCAGCTTCCTTCATGTTTTGTCTGCATGCAGCCATGCAGGTCTAGTCAATGAGGGCTACCAATATTTCGATTCCATGAAAGAAGACTATCACATTACGCCTGCAATTGAACACTGTATATGCATTGTTGACCTTCTCAGCCGTGCTGGGCATCTGGATGAAGCACAAGCCTTTATCAACAAAATGCCAATAGAACCTGATTCTGTTTTATGGAGTTGTTTGCTTGGTGCCTGTAGAACACATCACAACGTAGAACTAGGGAAGCGTGTGGCACAACGTGCTATTGAGTTAGATCCCAACAATCCTTCACCTTATGTGCTCCTCTCAAATATTTATGCTGCGGCTGGCAAATGGGATGACAGAGAAAAGGTACGGAAAATGATGGAAGAGAAAGGGGTAAAAAAGATGCCTGGATGCAGTTGGATTGAGGTCAATAAACGAGTGCACTATTTCATCGTAGGAGATAAATCACACCCACAATTGCAAGAAATTTATTAAATGTTGGACAGATTGTCTTGGGAGATGAATGTGGCAGAGCACGCTCCACATGCTAGGACTGTGTTGAACGATGTGAGAGGAGGAGGGGGAACAAATTCTTTAACACCATAATGAGAAGCTGGAAATTGCATTTGGGCTGTTAAATACATCCTGTGGATTGGCTATTCGAGTTGTTAAGAAACCTTAAGTTTGTTGTGAGTCGTGACCACCACTCTGCAGTCAAGCTCATCTCCAAGATTGCTATACAAGTAACAAGCTCATCTCCAAGATTGCTACACAAGTAATAATCGTGAGATATGGGTGCAAACCATTACCATCGTTCTAAGGAAGGGTAGTGTTCTTTTGGGGATTATTGACAATGCTACCAAACTTCATAAAGAGGTATGCATTATAACAAGGTCATCCAAGTTCTCAAATTTGCGTTCAGAGCCAACAAATAGGTTTTGTTTTTAGGTTTTTATTTAGTATGGCATTTGAAGTGCCTGGAGATCTAGTGTAAAGATTTGGTATTGATTGGGAAATTGGGGTGAGAAATGATTTCCAAACCCAGTTTAGTTTTCCTTGTATAGGTCGGTGTATTATGGTCAAAAGACATCAAGTGGTGCCTTTAATTGTGACTTCGATGTGGGAAATGTTATTGTCTTTTAGGTCACAGTTTACATATATTGAACATGTAGATCATATTCAAAAGAGGCCTAGTGCAATGGTAAAACTTAGGTGTCTTATATTTGTAAATTCCTGAAATCAAAGAAGATTGTAAATTGAAGCATAGTCTAAATATATCGACAAGATATCATATCGATAAGACATCTAGAGGGATGATAATATTTAGATGTCATATATGTAGATTTCTGAAATTCCAGCGGAAATTTTCAAACATGAGATGGTAGAATTCTCTTTTAAGTTTTTAATGTTGTACTTAGGCAAATTTGGTTTTTTTTTTTTCACTTTTCACTGAAGCGCTTTTCCATTTACTTATGGAAAAAGAGAGGATTACAGAATTAAACAGTATTAACGATCAGTGCATGCCAATTGTTTTCGCTATCAGGTCAGACTACATATACATCTACATTAAGGATCCTTCTACCATCATACTTGGTGAAAAATCTGGAATAGCTAAGGTAGGATTTCAAACATGCTAACAAGAAACACAAGGCGACTTATGGATTGTTGCCTCTAACTTATGTTGTGAAATAGTTCAAGTGCACCTGTCTATGTCCTTTCTGGTTTGTTTTTAATATTTGAGTTCTAGTCCCATGGGTTTAGCTCGAGTGGTGAGGAATACCGTTTGTGATTCTCTTCACCTGGGTTCAATCCTCAAGACATATTAGCCTGTTGTGATAAGGTTCAAAGAGTAGGTGACCTTTGGGATAGAGGTTCCTCTCTTGTGGTGGGGTTCAGGATGTTTTAGTTCTTGTTAAGTCATAAGTTATTGGTATATCTGGTTTGTAGGTTCTTGGATATACTCTTGGAGTTATAGTGACAGCTGAAAAGTTTGAATCTGGACCTGGCCCAGATTACTCTAAAAAATTACCGATATATCATAATTAAAAAAACCATAATTTAAAAAAAAAATAGTTCCATCTTAGGTTTCAAAGTATTTATACTTGGTGGAAAACTAAAAGAGAATGTGGGCCATCATTGAGTCAAACAATTCTGTTGCAACATGTGACTCAGTTGAACGTGTTCGCGATTAAAACCAGCCTTTGAGATCGTCGAGCTCACGATTAGGACTAATTCAGGCTTCCCTTCTGTAATTTATTCTTGCTTTCTGTGGTTATTGATCGAATTTGTGATCCCCACCTTTCGTCTTTCAGCTTTGTATTAATTCATTGCATTCAATATTTTAAACATAAAACCCTGATTCCAAATGTATAAAACGATGGCCTTTAGTGTCATACACCTAAATTTATTATACGGATTTTCACTAAGAAAACAAAATTGATGGTTTAAAATGAGATCTTCAATCAAGATAAAATTGATTAATGGTTATAACTTTATTTAACTATACAAATCTTTAATAAGAAAATGCAAAAGATGGATTTTAAAATAAATTTTCAATCAAAATAAACTTAATGGATAGTTATCACAAAATCTTTATTTTATATATATAATAAAACTTAAATTAAACATAATAGTGGTTATAATAAAAAGATCATAATCCTCTTAAATTTATCGTAATCTTTGATTTATTAAATGTTGGGAAGGATCAAATCTCTTGAGGTGCAAACTTTTTCTCAAGAGATTTGATCGTTTTTTATATTTGATAAATCTAAGATTAAGATAGATCTAGAATGGTATGTATTTGAATTAACCATATACTTGGTATTGAAAAATAACTTAATAGATAAATAAATAAAAATAATAATATTAATAAAAATAATAATTATAAATATAAATAAGTAAATAAACTAATAACAAGTAAAAATAAAAGATAATTAAAACTAAATAAATTAGAATTGAAAGGAAAAACAAATAAAAAGTACTAATAAAGTGGAAATAAAATAAAGCAAACTAAAGCTGCATTATTAAGAAAAACTAATAAAAGGTGCAAATAAAGTGGAAATAAAGTAAAGCTGCATTATTAAGAACAGATAAAAGATAATTGCTTGGAGTGAAAATGGCGTCTATGCATGGATACCCTATAAGAATTTTTATTTAATACCAAGTGTTCCATATGACGCGTCCCCCCACTTGGGAAATGTGTCCCTATGCTTCCTTGCACTTCAGGGATGCGGGGACGCCCAAAAAAGGAAACACGAGTAAAATCGAAAGGGGGACATTTCCTCCCAAAAGAGGAAACGTTTCTTGTGTTTCAAAAAAAAATTCGATGTCAAATCATAAAAAAAATGTCGAAACTTCCACTTGCATCTCTTAGTGGCTCCTACAACATACGTGGTGCTTAGGTAGATCCCATAGATCTAGGCCAAGATGACTCGATTGGTTGGTGGATGATGCACAAATGTGGTGCTCCAGAGCTTAAACATCCAGCTACGTGTTTGTTGTCTTAAATTGCTAGTCCCTCTGCAGCGGAGAGGAATTGGTCCAGATATAGGTTCATCCACTCTATCAAGAGGAACAGACTTACCTCTAGAACAACGAAAAAGTTATTTGTTGTGCATAGTGCCTTGTGTCTTGACCATAGGAAGAACACCCGAGTATTTGAAGGGACCAACAACACGATGGGATGTTGAGCTAGAGAATGATGCACATGTAGATATGGCAAAGGGACTTGATGAGACACAAATGGGGTTGGTTGGTGTGCCACTTACCATGTTTGAGAATGCAAGTGATTTTGATTAAGATGGTGTCATGGTTGATCCTTATTTATTCATGCAGCAGGATGCGGAGACTAGCAGGGCATTACCTTGAGCAATTATGCTCATTTGTCATTTGATATGTTCTTATGTTATCTGCTTTTTTGTTTCAGACTTCAGTTGTAGACTTTAGTTTGTGTTGAATCTTAATATATGATATATTAGACTTGACTCTATAAAAAATTGAATCTCGATGTATCACACTCGACTTTTATTTCAATATTCAATATTCACGATTGGAACTTCAATATGGTTTAAACTTTTATTTTCATTGTATAATGTTATAGTTACATGTATGATTGTATCATGCTTTTCGTTTTAAATTTGTTTCAATTATATGATTCGTCGATTTATCCTTCATGATGTAAGTGTTATATAATGATAAAGACATTTAAATTATAAAATTTCAATGATATATTTATAATTTTTTAGTATTTTACTATTTTGTCAAGGTCCTTGTGTTAAAGACCTCGACATCCCCCACTTTTCCTAAAAATTGCCAGGGAGCTTTTGCATAGGCTGCTCCTGCCTTTCCTTGCTCCCCCATCCCCATGTCCTAGAAACTTGGTGGAACTATGTTTAATGGATATTGAGAAGGTTGTGCGGATCAAATTTTCTTTAGGGAATTTTCTCTGTAGAGCTTGGGTTTTAGGTTGAAAAGATGGTAAGTTGGATGACATTTTTTTATTGATTAAAGGCTCATAAAGTTTTCAACCATAGATTGAGGGGTTGGGTTGGTTGGGAGGATAGTCATTCCCCAACTCAGTTGCCTAGTGGATACTCATTGGCTGAGGGGTTGGGTTGGTTGGGAGGATAGTCATTCCCCAACTTAGTTGCCTAGTGGATACTCGTTGGTGGGTCGTGATGTTAGTTGTTGAATCGTAATTTTTATTTAATGGATATTGAGAAGGTTGTGCAGATAAAATTTTCTTTAGGAATTTTCTCTTTAGGGCTTGGGTCTTATGTTGAAAAGATGGTAAGTTGGATGACATTTTTTTATTGATCAAAGGCTCATAGAGTTTTGTCATTCCCCAACTCAGTTGCGTAGTGGATACTCGTTGGTGGGTCGTGATGTTAGTTGTTGAATCGTAACATTGATCCGTAACATAGACATATAGTTTGCCCATTTCGCCAATGTGGATTCCTTATTGGTCCTGTCACAGGGACTACTGGGACTATAGTAATAAAAAATGTGGAATTAACATTAGTTTCGACAGGTCACCATCACGAATAACTAAACTCACCAAATTTTTTAAGCATCACAATATATTTTCATAATGCAATCTAATTGACTGTCTTATTTGACTTCTTCTCGACGCAGGGAGGCTATAAGCATATGCTATATTGATATGTTCTCTTGCATTTTCAAAGAAGAGGTAAACTAGGTAAACTAATGCTAGCATTGGTTTGAAGACATTAAAAGTTATGCGAATGAGCTCTCATTTGAGAGGCACTATGAGTTTGGCTAAGCTGCTATTTGCAAGCTGTTAAGCTCTGCTATCTCCATGTTGACTACCTGTCACGAACTAACTAACTGTCTTTACCACCAAACAACAGAACATGCCAAACTATGCCAAAGCTTATTGGAATTAGAACAAGATCTAGCTGTAACCTTTAGCTCTGCAAGCTATAGAGCAAACTCTGAATCTCGAGACTCTGCAAGCTTTCAAGCAGGACTCTGAATCTCAAGACTCTGTTATTGGAGAAGACTCTGTTATTGGAGAAATAGTGGGTCCAAAGACATGTATTCAAATTGAAACCAACACAAATTACCTGACTGAGTTGCAGAGGCATGCCTTTTCGTGTTGGCGGACCACAGGGTGAGCGAGCGGGCATATATAGTGCAAGCCCTAGTATGTGCTCCCGTCGATGCCCTGTGCCGAGCGAGTGTGTCCGTCGGGGTTTGGACGTGCTTCAATCGCCGCCTCGGGCATTCTTTACGTTTGTGGTGGGATGCAGTCCAACATCAACTACCCGATGGATTTGTGTTCTGTGCTTCGGCCACCGCTCAATTATGTCGAATACGCTTGCGAAACGCCGCCGTGAGCCTAAGGCTCATCCCGAGTCTATTTACATCACGCTTCCACGACGAAGAAACAGACTAGTTTCACAACTAACTAACTTGCTTGCTAAGTTGAGCGGGCAGGTGCATGCGCTCCATAGTCGAGTGCATAGGAACAACAGAATGGGAACAACGAACTGGGAATAGAGCTAACTAACATGGTGCTACCTGGGAAAGCGGAATGGGAACATCAGTCCATTAAAGCATGGAGAGTAAGACCAAGTCCTGATCTTGCTTGCCAAAACAAAAAGAAGGGTTGAGTTGTTTGGTTCTATGGTTTCAGGGCGGCCTCCTGATAATCCCTTAGCAAAGCATTAGTAATTACTAGTAATTACATATATAAAAGATAAGATAAGGGTAAGGTTGTTTCATGCCATCCATCTCCGTGCCATGCCATTATGCCCGTATAATATAAGAGTGGTCAATATCGATACCTCTAAGCGCCAGCCGTGCCAACTGTTGAGAAGTTGTAGTCTTATTACAAGGTATGAGAATAGTTTCACAAGTATCTTTACCAACTGAATTTCTTTGTGAAAGGTACCTCTGGGACTTCACAGTGTGGCTTTTCCAAACCCTGCATGCCTTCGAAAGCAGTACACGAGTAGTCGCCTGAAAGCACCTCTTACTTCTCAAACTATCAATAATACATATAGATAACCTTCCACCGTATGTGGCATTGGCACAGCATGGCATGGAAATGCATCAATAAATCTTGCTCTACTACCATTCCCTCCGGGGGACGCCAGAGGATGCAAGCCAGGGACCGTGGAGCGAGAGCAGGAAGCTCAAGTCAGAATGATAGGTGGAGACAATTCTCAATCTGGGCAAGTGACCTGGCCAAGGCCAAGGAGAAGCGAAAGCATAAAGCTTGAGACTGCCCTCGACAAGTTACCAGGTTTAGGGTGACTTGCCCCAGTGATGATAAAAAGACAGTAGCAGGAGATCATAAATCGTGTGGATCGCTGCTGCTGCTTCTTGCTCGATCTGGTACTTAGCAAAGTAAGCGGCTTTACTCTAGCAGTCACGCGAATAAATGGATCAAAGCAATGTAACTGATCGTGGCCTTTTCATTTCAGCCCTCGCGGCCAGATTTACGACACTAAGCTCGACTATTGGGCTGACATGAGCGTCGGGATGAGAGAGGGATGGATTGGCCTGTCTGTCGTGCTCAACAACAGGAAGCGCTACTGATTGTTGAAGCCCTAAAAGAATTGCTCATTTGAGTCTTGCTCTCTACAGTGGGTCGTAATATATTCGTTGACCTAGTTTTGGTTTTGCATGTGGTTTTACAGGCCTGGTCTACCTTGCTTAGCTCCTAAACTGGATGAAGAGTTTGATCAGGCCTAAATTCCAAAGGGGGCACTTGGGCACTTGCATGCATGAAATCCCCACTTGGCACTTGGAAGTTCACTCTATTTATTTTTATTTTTATTTTAATTTAACTTTATTTAAGTACCCAGAGACTTGAAATATTGTCAGTAAGTTATTTGAATGTGGTATTTTTAAACTTCATTTATGGCTTTGTTTCCTCCTTTACTCTCTGCTTGAATGTTGGGTGTAATAATATTTGTTACTTGTATATAAGACAAGCAGGCATTTTTTTTTTTGAATTTAGATTCTTGTGTAGGTTTGCAGCTTGGAATTTGTCTCAATATATGGTTCAATTTATAGGGCCACTGGTTTGAAGCAAGCTTAGTTTCATAGTTTTTTCAGATCCACGTTCATCTCAATTGTCATAGATATCATTTCAATCTAATCTAAAAGAGAAACATAACATCACTCAGAGTGGCTTCTGTGGGATCATCACCATCAATGGTTATAAACGGGAGCAATATATCTCAACCAAGAACTACGTTGTGGAGTGGGCGATTCAACATTTTCCCGAAGCAGAATATTTCAATACTTAAAAGGACTACATTAAAATCAAAGGTACCCTTCTGAATTTCAAGTAGCTGAGCTTGAGGACATAGTGCGTTTTTTCAATCTTTTTTTCTTGAGGTATTCTTTTAAATCTAGCAAGATGCCATGGCGCATTCATGACTGTTTTATTCTGTGAATTAAACGAATGCTTGTTTTCTGTTGTAGCATGGGATAGTCTTTGCAATAGCAAGCAATGCTGATGGAGACGAAAACATGAAAGAAATTTGCAATACTGAAAAGAATGGTGAGAAGCCTCCGACGACATTATTGAACACTATAAATTATCCAATCCATATGAAGAATCTCTAGTTAAAGATAAAGCAGCCATCCTACATGATATTTAAACTCTTTTTTGAACCTCAAATTAAACATTTTCAAGGAATGAGATGATCTAATTTTGATGTCTGCAGATGATCTTCATGACTGATTAGTGAAGTCCATTTACAGAGTTTTATAGATACCCAAATTAAAATTAAAATTTGATGCACTAATGCTAAACTGCTATTGCTTCATAGATACCCAAATTGGATTGTTTAAAACCCGTGTGTTGTCTTGGTTTGAGCTATAATGAGAAATGGAAGACATGTTTGTTCTTGAGTCAAAAAGAGGAACTGCTTAACTAGCACCTTGCATATAGCTTCCAGTTTAATCCTTTGCCACTCTAAACCGGTATTAGTTTGTCTTGCCTCTAGTTGTACTATCTTACAAATATGGTCAGGTTTGCAAGGTTTTCATAACAAATGAAGATTTATATGAGATATAAATATTCATGTTAATGCAGAGATCTGGCAGGACAGATCTTGTGAGGCAAAACCATTAACACAAACACTTTTGTTCTGGTAGCTTATAAACTAAAGGAATTTTGGGGTTTCTAAGTTAACCTCATGCACACGCCTATGATCTTGCATTCATGGTTGTTTTATTTTGTGAATTAAATGAATGCTTGTTTTATGTTGTAGCATGGGATAGTCTCTGCAATAGTCGACAATGTTGATGGAGATGAAAACATGAAAGGAATTTGCAATACCGAAAAGAATAGTCCTTTAAAGATTATGTACAATGGTGAGAAGCCTCTGACGCCATTGTTGGACACTATAAATTATCCAATCCATATGAAGAATCTCAAGTTAAAGGTAAAGCAACCATCCTACATGATCATTAAACTCTTTTTTGAACCTCAAATTAAACATTTTCAAGGAATGAGATGATCTAATTTCGATGTTTGCAGATGATCTTCACGACTGATCAGTCAAGTCCATTTACAGAGTTTTATAGATACCCAAATCTATAAAATCTGATGCTAATGCTAAACTGCTATTGCTTCATAGATATCGAAATTGGATTGTTTGCAACCTGTGTTGTCTTGGTTTGAGCTATAATGAGAAATGGAAGACATCATTGTTCTCAAGTCAAAGAGGAATTGCTTAACTAGCACCTTGCATATAGCTTCCAGTTTAATTTTTTGCCACTCTAAATTTGTATTAGTGTGTCTTGCCTCTAGTTGTACTATCTTGCAAATATGGTCAGGTTTGCAAGGTTTTCATAGCAAATGAAGATTTATATGAGATATAAATATTCATGTTAATGCAGAGATCTGGCATGACAGGCTTTGTGAGGCAAAACCATTAACACTAACACTTTTGTTCTGGTAGCTTATAAACTAAAGGAATTTTGGGGTTTCTAAGTTAATCTCATGCACGCACCTACGATCTTATGTATAGTCGATTTTCTCTGGCACTCGACTTCTACCTTTGGCCTTTCATTCTTTTCTAATCTTGCATTCATATAGGATATAAGAACTTATTATCAAGCAGGTGGATTGTATTTGATTAAAATTGTGGTGTGCATCTCTTTTTTTCCACATGCTTTCATTTTATAACAATACAACATAAGTCCATGCCTGTTTGAATTGCAAGGAATATAACTATTTATTCCTACATGGCCAGAATGGCATCTCCATGTACAAATCACCAAGTCTGACATTGACGGCGATGCCATCCTGGTCATGCACAAGAATGTAGTTGCATTGACAAACTTGATGCAAACTCCCCATTGAGTTATGGGCTATCTCTATGCACCATGCACCAGTGTTTTAAAACTCCGGCTCGGGTACGGAACTGGCCGAGTGTCGACTCCGACTCCGACTTGGTATCTGTAATATTCCCAAATGGGAAAAGCAGGAATGTAGTGCAAAATGCTGGAATAGCAGTGTATAACATCATGTAAAAACAAGAGGCCAATATGGAGACCTTCTAATCATTAAAACAACAACAAAATATGCATAATAAATGGGCCATAAGATGTACAACAAGATAGAATAAGCCTCCAATGGACAAATACCCTCAAAGAGGTGTTGCTACTATATCTCAAAGAGTTGGAAGACTGCTACAACACAGTTTTAAAAGCACTGCTACAGCAAATGAGTATAAAAAATATCATGGGATGATATATGCCACAAAAGATAGATCAAATACAGATCTAGGCACTATACAACCTCCAATGAAGAATCCCACAAGGGTTTTCAGAAATACACCATGTACAAGATAGGAATCAAAGCCCTAGGGCTGAAGATTCACTGCAACATATAGATTTAGAAAGTGCGGCTGATCTGATATAAGAAATAGTGCAACCTCCTCCAATAGATCTCCTAGATGAAAGGTTGATCCCTTCTCTAGCAAACCTCCTCTCCAAATGGTGTACTGAAACCACCCAACAACTCCTCCCTCAAAATAACGCAGATCTGGAAAGAAACTGCGCTGTAGGGGCAAATAAATATATGGCCTGATGCCAAGATCTGAAAATAAGCTCAAGGGCCTTCCTTACTGTCCTCCCCATGGAAAGGAAGCCTTCTCCATTGAAAATAAGTACTGAAGTGACCCAAAGATGGTCTCCACTGCTACAACCTGCAAAACAACTCAACCCTCAACAGGATCTGCGCTGTAGATGTAAGATGAAGCTTTGGCCAAATGCCTGATAGTAGAAGTGAAGTACAAGACTCCTCCAAGAGCTTCTCAATGAAAGAGGTGGGATTCCCGATTAGGAACACCCAGTGCTAAACAGCACAACAATCTCAGCTAAACAGCTAGAGAAAGCTATATGTCTAAATATACCATATATTCAGAAATATTATATACAATATATCCTGAATATGGCTGCCATCCTCTTCCTTTTATAAGATGTGAGCTTCCAAACCCTAAGCCTCATTCATTTATGACCCTACTTCCATGCAGGGTGTCTCCATCTAAAACTGCGCTATCCCTCACTGATTGCCACTCCTCCATGACAACGTTGTTATGTTTCAGCCCCTTTTCGCACCTAAGGGTGCTCAATTAAGCTGCCAAGATGTTTTCCTTTTACATTGGCATTGATTTATTCATTATTAAGGAGACTTATGGACCTCGGTCCTCCGTTGTCCTCTTATTCATAAAACAAAGCAGCAAAACAAAATTAATATTCCAACTAGCTCATGGCTAATTAGGAATATTACAGTCCTCCCTTCCCAAATGTTGCTTGTCCTCAAGCAACTGACAAGGTGAGTGTTGCAATTCATCTCGTCAACCATTGGTGACACTATCATGTGATAAGCTTCCCTCATAAGCTAAGTGTCTCCCAATCCATCCCTCCATGAAATGCTCCTCCAAAGTTCTCATGAGATGCAATTGATTCATCCCACAAGGAAGCAATAGTTCCAATGAAACAATCATGGTTTGCCCAATGTTCTCCCTGAAACATGTAGCACAATGAACATGGAAAATTTCTCTCCCAAAGGGCACATACAATCCTCCCATCCTTCCTCCATTCATTCCCATAAAAAGTATAAGTACATCATCAACGTATGGGATCAAAACTAAGTACATATAAACAGAAATATGCAAAAATGGAGGTGGGTCATAGTCCTACATGTGGAACCAGTGCAGTAAATCTCCTGACTGCATCAGATAATGATATGGTAAGTGGTTTCCCCACCACTTGCTGCCCAAGTCTTCTCACAATGGCTGAAAATGTGAGATAAGTTTGGTGCTTTTGGAGTGCACCCACAATGATACAACATCTCCCTATATCTTCCAAGGGAGTGGCCATGTTCAGAAATGTTTATGGCCCAAAGTTGGCCATGAAGTTTATATGGAAGAATTCTCCTCCTTGGAGATATGGCTTGTATATACATGGTAAAGGAATGCAAATATTCATCAAATAAAACATTATGTACATAAGCATGTTTCTCACCAAATGGAGTGGTCCATAGATAGATCGCCTCTCATTCCAAAAGAGGAAAGAGGTGGCTGTGATAACCCCTTCATTGAGTTATGTCTCTTTTCCAACTCCACATGGTTCATGCATCTTTGAAAATGCTGATATAATTCCTCTTCAAAGCCTTCCCAAGTGTAGTTCTCCATGATAGTGTTGTAGGCTCTCATGGAATAAGTATGGCTGAAAATGAATTCTTCATGTGCTCTTTGTAGCAACTTCTCCTTGAGCTTGGAGGCTCTAGCTAAGAAGATCCTACCATGATAATAGATGACTTCATCTTGGACTGAATAGCCCTCTTCATGTAGTTGGTCATCAAGTATCATGCATGTAAAAAGATCCTTGGAATAATCCACCAACAGTTGGGATTTCCAATATGGATCAATCTCCCATAATGACAGCGCTGATGATCTATCACAAAGAACATCTATCATATGGCTGCCCTTCTCCTTGACATCTCCCATGCCAAAGGTATATGTTGGAAGGTTGCTATCCTTCCCATGCTTCTCCTCCCATGGTGCAGAATCTGAAATGAGAGTGGGTATTGATGAAGTTGGGAGAATGTCTCCCTCCTCCTTGAGTCTACCCAAGACTCTCAGCGCTGTATCATGGCCTCCTAATGCTCCCATTCCTCCTGGATCTATGAATGGTGCATCATGATGTGAGACATGTCTCACTAAAGCTGGATCAGGTGGCCTCCTAGGTGGTTTGCCACAAAATAATAATGTCCCATGGGCCAAAGTCATGTGCATAATAGATGGGACTGTTAGGTCCTTGCTTCCACCTCGCAAATCCATCTCTGATTTTTGTGTGGAAGTTGTATGTGAGAGATATGTGTCCATGCCCTTAATCATCTGAGTTCTTCCACTCTTTCTATCCACCCATTCCATCTGCAAAGTCTCCTAATCTGTGGTGACCTTCCCCAAAGTAATCAACCACTGCACACCCAATATCACATTGGTGTCAGGTATGTCAACCACAAAGAAGTGATCAGTCAATGTATATGTCCCCATCGTGATAGATAAGGATGGAACATAATGCATGCATTGCATAGTTCTATCCAAAGTTGCAAACATCGCGATCGGGATTAAATCGGCAAGGGGAAAAAATCGGAAAAAATCGTAAAAATCGGGAAAAAATCGGCACATACAAAAATATTCATTTTTTTCAATTTTTTTAATATCTAAAGCACCCACAACATAAAATAAATGCATTTTCACATAAATATGAAAAAAAAACTAATATATAAGACATGTAATATCATGTCTAGTGCTACATCACACATAATAGTGAATCATGCCCTGAATACTAAGTCCTGAGTCTCAACTCAACCTCAAAATATCAACAAAAAATATAATAATGTATCTCATATCATGAGTCATAATGTTATATACAAAGGAATGCACCAAATAAACTATACTATTGATTTTCTTTGCCCCTCTTGCGAGAAAATATAACAGCTTTCCCTCTAGACGAAGAAGCTGGCGGGGCTGGCAATGAACTCTGTTGTGCTCCAGATCCTGAAGCACCGGGGGCTAAAGGAGGCAGACCGCGTCCTCTACCGGTAGCAGGGGTAGGTGGTGTCACCTCCTCCTCTTGTTGTTGCTCCTCCTCCTCCTCCTCATGAAACTCATCATTGATTCATCGCTACTAGAAATGGGATCATCAACAAGAGATACATAAACATCATCTAGCTCAAAGTCTTTAGACTTGGATTGCTCAACCTTATAACATGATAGAAATTGAAAAGTTTAACATGCCTAACCAATGATTTTGGTTTGAGTGAAGGGTTCATCTCCTCAACCTTAAAATGCGGTAGAAAAAGATTAACATGCCTAACTAGTTGTTTTCCTTTGAGTGAAGGGTACATTCTTGTTAAGGCCATGGTAGGGGAGTTCAACAATCAATACCACCAACATCAACAAAGTTCAACAATCAATGCCACCAACATCAAGGTTCTTGAAGGACTTCATACCCTTGATCAAATGCCAATCTCATACCCTTACACATAATAGAATCAAATGGAAACAATGCAAATCCCCAAACCATGAAACCTTGAAAACCATTAAGTCTGCTGAATTTTGAGTGAAATCTAAAATTCTAGTTTCTCCATATGAAATCCAATGAGGTCGAAACCACTCTTAAACATCCTGAGTCATTTCATGGTAATGTTAAAAATTGAAGTAAAAGGAAATATCACTTTTACTTTAAGAATTTAACATTACCATTAACTGCCAATAGGGTGTGTCAGGAAAATGAGAGGGTTGCAAAAATGACAAAAAAAAAAAATCGATTTTTGAACTTATAGGGTTGCTGTTTGATGGGCCCACGATTTTTACCAAAAAATCGCAATTTTTTCCCGATTAGCGATTTTTTCAAAAAATCGTCCAAAACATCGTCGATTTAATCGTTTTGTCGAAAAAATCGCGATTAAATCGTGATGTTTGCAACCTTGGTTCTATCTCCTAGGACCAAAACAGAAAATCCCTCAAAATCATCAGTGGGTATTGCCCTCCTTTGCACTAGTTCAGCATCAATAAAATTGTGGGTAGCCCCACTGTCAATCAAAACAAAAACCCTATGATCTAAGATGGAACCTCGAACCCTCAAGGTCAAGTACTTAGGTACTCCTCTCAATGATGCAAGAGCCCCTCCAATTGGAGCAAATGCCCCATTCCCATCTCCTGATGGTGTTGGTTCATCTCCTGCTGTGTCAGCGCTGTGACCTCTTCTTGGTTCATCTTCTTCTTCCTCCTCATCATCTGAGAAGACCTCTATATAGTGTGCCTTTCCTGCTGCACATCTATGTCTGGGTGCCCAAGATTCTTGGCATGTGAAGCAAAGCTTCCTTCTCCTCAATTCTCTTCGGACATCATCATTAAGAGGTTTTTTATTTTGGCTCTCCTTTGAAAGAGGAGCCTTCTCATCTTTTCCCTTTGATGGAAAAGAGGGCTTGTGTTGAAATGTTGCCTTTGCTTTTGGCAAGGCATCTTGAAGATCTCTAGCCCTTTCAATGGCATCTTCAAGGGTAGTGGGCTTGGTAGACTTAACCAACCCATGAAGAGGTTCATCTAACCCATCAATGAACATATAGACCCTTCTTGTTGCAGATAAATCAGAAACCATAACAGAAAGTTTTAAAAATTCATAAATATAAGTTTCTGGATTACCTGATTGTTTTAGCTTTGCAAGCCCCATGAATGGTGCTTCAGGATCTCTTCTATCAAACCTCTCCACCAACCCCCTTGTGAATTATGAATATGCAGTTACATTGGCATGACCCAATGTAGACAAGTCATGGAACCACCAATCATGTGCTTCACCCTCAAGGTGCGACGCTACTATCTTAATGGCCTCCATCTCTAGAACTTTGTTTAACTGGAAGTAGATGTCAAGCTTCTCTACCCATGATTTGGTAGTGCATTTAGATGACCCATCAAAGTTGGGTAAGAAAAATCTGCCCATAGTGCGGTGTAGATCATGATTCTGAATGAATCCACCACCTCTATTGTGATGCCTGAGTCTCCTATTGTCCTTGATTTGACAAAATTCTTGAAAACTCAAGTGGTCCTTGAATCTCCGAGTTTGAGATTCATACTCCATGAAATAATCTTTAAGGATTCTTGTTCTTGAAACCCTTTATTTCCCACTGCTAAGAATGTAGGCATTGTAGAGCGTTGGGAAACTTGTTGTTGCTGCACTGGTTGATCACTTCAGTGATGAGAAATGTCGGAGCCTTCACCATGTTGAAATCCTTTAGGGGATTCCTTGTATCTATCCATTCTCATCTCCTTTATTTCTTTAGCAATGTCTTGCCTAGCTTTGAGAAGAATCTTAGGAAATTCTTTCTCTTCATCTTCTCCTCCAGATAAAGGAGTTTTACCCTTGTCTTCTTTGTCATTTGTATAATCAAACTTCCGGTGTTGATACCTCTTCTCTCTATCTGTAAGAGGATCTCCTCCTTCAGATGACATATTGGCTTTCAAGATGCACAGGATGTGTCAAGATTATGTTCTGATACCATTGTAATATTCCCAAATGGGAAAAGCAGGAATATAGTGCAAAATGCTGGAATAGCAGTGTATAACATCATGTAAAAACAAGAGGCCAATATGAAGACCTTCTAATCATTAAAACAACAGCAAAATATGCATAATAAATGGGCCATAAGATGTACAACAAGATAGAATAAGCCTCCAATGTACAAAAACCCTCAAAGAGGTGCTGGTACTATATATCAAAGAGCTGGAAGACTGCTACAACGCATTTTTAAAAGCACTGCTACAACAAATGAGTATACAAAATATCATGGGCTGATATATGCCACAAAAGATAGATCTAATACAGATCTAGGCACTATACAACCTCCAATGAAGAACCCCACAAGGGTTTTCAGAAATACACCATGTACAAGATAGGAATCAAAGCCCTAGGGCTGAAGATTCACTGCAACATATAGATCTGGAAAGTGTGGCTGATCTGATATAAGAAATAGTGCAGCCTCCTCCAATAGATCTCCTAGATGAAAGGCTAATCCCTTCTCTAGCAAACCTCCTCTCCAAATGGTGTATTGAAACCACCCAGCAACTCCTCCCTCAAAATAACGCAAATCTGGAAAGAAACTGCGTTGTAGGGGCAAATAAATATATGGCCTGATGCCAAGATCTGAAAATAAGCTCAAGGGTCTTCCTTACTGTCCTCCCAATGGAAAGGAACCCTTCTCCACTGAAAATAGGTACTGAAGTGACCCAAAGATGGTCTCCACTGCTGCAACCTGCAAAACCACTGAACCCTCAACAGGATCTACGCTGTAGATGTAAGATGAAGCTTTGGCCAAATGCTTGATAGTGGAAGTGAAGTACAAGACTCCTCCAAGAGCTTCTCAATGGAAGAGGTAGGATTCCCGATCAGGAACACCCAGTGCTAAACAACACAACAATCTCAGCTAAACAACTAGAGAAAGCTATATGTCTAAACATACCATATATTCAGAAATATCATATACAATACATCCTGAATATGGCTGCCATCCTCTTCCTTTTATAAGATGTGAGCTTCCAAACCCTAAGCCCCATTCATTTATGACCCTACTTCCATGCAAGGTGTCTCCATCTAAAACTGCGTTGTCCCTCATTGATTGCCACTCCTCCATGACAATGCTGTTGATTTGGTCAAAGTTGACCCAGTCAAGATGTTCCAGCCCCTTTTCACACCTAAGGGTGCTCAATTAAGCTGCCAAGATGTTTTCCTTTTACATTGGCATTGATTTATTCACTATTAAGGAGGCTTATGGACCTCCATTGTCCTCTTATTCATAAAACAAAGCAGCAAAACAAAAATTAATATTCCAACTAGCTCATGGCTAATTGGGAATATTACAGTATAGACTTGGCCGGTTCGGTTTCAATGACTCTGTCTTTGTAAAAAATACATTAAATATTAATTTTTTTTAATAAAAAAACATCATTTTAAAGATTTTCATTCATGTTTCCAAACACAAAGCATTACAATATAGACAAAAGACAACATATGATCAAAGTAGGCTCATGAGTACATCCATTATATCAAAATTGTACCTAGTGCACTGTCCAATACATAGTAGTAAGTACATAGTACATACATGATGATGATATAGAGATCAGAACAAAAAACATAACCGAGAATGCTCTAAATGGCCTCTTAGACATCTGACAAGGCAATATCCTCTGGCTCAAACTTTGAACCAGAGGGGGAAACCACTCGCTCCTCCTCCTCCTCAACATCCTCAACTAGAATTGTAGCACGTTGAGCCTGAGATAGACGAGCTATGCGCTTCCGTCATGGCTGATTAGAGGAAGTGCCTGCGGCTGCAACTGGAGGACTTGGGCCTGGGCCTACTACTAGTGGATCTGCATTGAGCTGAGCCTCTACCTGTGTATTGAAGTCCATCCCCACATCGATATCCTCATCAGAGTCAAACTCTGGTGGACAAGTCTCCACTACCCAATCTGATGTTGGATCAATATCCTCCAACACAATGGGATCTGAATCAGGTCTTTTGTTCAACAATTGGTTGCGTCTTATTCGGAGGTTGTACTAGACATACACTAGATCATTTAATCGTTTTTTCTCCAAACAGTTTCTCTTCTTTGTGTGAACCCTCTCAAAGACATACCAATTGCACTCATACCCAGAAGCACTGCAAGTTTGACTCAAAATGTGGATTGCAAACCTCTGCAATTGAGGACAATGGCTACCAAATGCCTCCCGCCATTGTGCTGCAAAAAATAGTTGTGTAATGAGTTTCAGTTAGCTCAACAAATTATATCCAACTTTTAAATTATAAACAATTATACAAAATAATAAAATATGAATTTGAAAATTGAAATTCTTTGTTTACCTGGCTCATCTGATTCCCTTGCAATCCTTGCAAGGTTCTTGCTAAAGGTACTTGTGGCTTTGTTGAACACAGTGATCTGATTGTGTATCAACAACTAGTCACTCTCTGTGGGGATCATGCGATCAATGCAGTCAATCAATCCATCTCTAACCTCCCCAGTCAAAGCTCCTGCTTCCTGAGCTTTATAATGATACCTTGGGTTCAGAAAATACCCAGCTGCATGTATAGGGCGATAGAGTTGATTGTTCCATCTTTGATTAATGATTTCCCAAATGGGCCCATACTTACCCACTTTGTCCGTGTATGTTGCCTTTATTTGCTCATTTTCTTGATCCATAGCCTCATAAATGAAGCCCATAGCCAATCTTTCCCCATCCACCAACTACAACACCTTAACCAGTGGCTCAGCAACCTTCACAATCTCTGCTGCCTTTTTCCAAAATATTTCTTCATTAACTTTATTTTTCACATCTTTGCCATCTTGTGTGTGAGCCCACTGACATTCATTCCTTTCATCACTGGAAAACAACTTTTGCAAATTTCTATGTTGGGAAAGCATAGATTGCAATGTCAAAAAATGTGTTGCAAATCTAGTGACGGCAGGCTTAATAATATCCTTGCCCCCTGTGTGTTTCCTCATCAAGTTTAGAATCCATGAGTGATTGTAAATATATTTTGTGATGCTTTTGCCATGCTCTATAGTGTCTTGATCCAAACTATTTTACCAATATCCTCAAGCATGAGGTCTATGCAATGTGCAGCACATGGGGTCCAAAAGATGGTTTTGTGTTTTTCGTCTAACAATTTACCAACAAGAACATAGTTAGAGGCATTATCTGTGATGATTTGAACAACATTTGCCACCCCCACCTCTTCAACAACCTCATCCAAAAGCTGAAACAACAAGTGTACATCTTTCACCTTATCAGATGCATCAACTAATCTTAGAAACATGGTTCCCCATGGGCAAAAGACAAGAAAGTTTATGATGGTACGGTTCCTCTGTTCAGTCCATCCATCTGACATGATGGTACATCCAATTTGTGCCCATGAGTTTTTGAATTCTTTCAAATATTCATCAATAGACACAATCTCTTTTTGCAAAAGAGATCCTCTTAACTCATGCATAGTAGAGCCTTTGAAGCCCTTTCCAGCAGCATATATGGCATCAAACATGGGTTCATAATATGGTGAACGAGAAGCATTGAAGGGAATATCAGCATCATACCACCATCTAGCAATGTAATCACAAGTAGTTCCTTTCAATTCTTTGTTCCAATACTGATCTAAAGTGGGTTGCACTTGACCTCTACCTGTAGGACCATGTGCACTATCAGAGGGAGAAGAGGGTGTGAAAAAACTTTTGATAGTACCCTTATTTCTCATTGCGCCCTTACCCTTTTCTTGAATAGACTCCAAAGAGGGAGGAACATAGCGAAAGCGGTTTCATGTATCAATGCAAGGGATAGATGAAGAACCCTCATAATCAAAATTTGGGTGGGCAACCATCATGTGTTTTATATTTCTCTTCTTCCCAATTTCAGCCTCTATTTCTTTTTGCCTAGCTTTGTCTTCCTCAAACTTTTGAAATTGATCTCTCAACTCCTTCCTAATTTCTCCAATTTCTTCTATTGGTGCTTCACATGGAGTAATTTGGCCTCTAAGACAAGCCAAGTGTAGTTTCAGCCTATGAATGCCCCCTCCACCCCCCTCAATTTTTCTCTTACAAAATTTGCAATGCATTTGATCATCAACCATTTTAGCATATGCCCAAGTAGTGTCTTTCGTTCTAGGGGCCATTTTGGACTGAGTTTTTGACTTGGAAACGAAAGGTTTAAATCTGAAGATGAAAACAAAAAAAAAACTACTCATTCTATGTTCATTTCTTTCACAAAAATCTATGTTTTCCATTTTCAGATTTGCAAAAAGAAAAACAAGCAAAGGCAGATTTTAGAAGGGGAAAAAAATACCTCTAGGCTCTAGCCTCCTCAATGCTGCTCCAAAGCTTGCCCAATAAGCTCCTCACTGCTTGCTCCAAAGCTTGCCCAAAAGACTCCTCAAAGCTGCTCCAAAAACCAACTCCACAACTCTTCACAAATTCCTCACAAATGCTCACTCAAATGCAATGAGATAGATGTGAGGAAATGAGAGGGGTTGGGTAGCTTTAAAAGGAAAGAGAGGGGTTAGAGGGCTAAACAAAACCCTAACAACAAAGAAAAATGCATTTTGGAGTCTGTTTCTGAGCCAAAGTGGGGTCTGCGGCCGACTTTGCCTGGCTCGGCCAGTCTAACTCGGGTTCGGCCAAGCCGACCAGTTCGTGACCGAACTGGCCAAGTCGGTGACCAGCTCGGCTGGTTTGGTCACAAACCGGCCTCCAGACCAATTTCTCTATCGAGCCAGTACGGGCATAAGGTCAGCTCAGCCGATTCCGAGCCAGACCGACCGGTTTTTAAAACACTGCCATGCACCAAGCATTGAATTCTGCACCCCCATACTGTAGACAGAATTGCATGCCTAACAATAAGAAAAGTAATAGGAGATCCTAAGCTTATAATTGCCACTGAGCTACATGAATTAGGAGAGTAAGATCTATTTTTTTTAATAATATTTTGAATGCAAGAGAAATGCAAGAAATTATTATTATGGCCTGAGTTCTTGTTGTTTTATATATTTTTCAATATAGTAAATTCATTTCTTTCCAAAAGAATGTTTGGTGGAATAACAGGGATTTTAAGATAAATAATTCTATTGCAGGGGCTAGTTAAGAAGTATCCTATAGGGGCTGTCTTAATGATCAACCCTTGGAATTTCCCTTTGAATTTCGTGGCACACAAAGTGGCTCTAGCATTAGTAGTTGGATGCCCTTTTGTTTTGAAGCCAAGCAGTCGAACTCCTATCTCGGCCCTCATGTTGGGACAAATCTTGGCATCCTACAAAAGCTTGCCTGGAGGTGCATTTTCCATATTGCCCTGTTCAAGAGAGGATTCGGATGCTTTAACAACAGACAGTAGACTCAAGCTGCTCACGTTCACAGGGTCAGGAAATCTACGGTGGAACATGAATGCCAAAGCTGGAAAAAAGAAGGTGAAGGTCTTGTTTTATGAAGAGATTGCAGGCTATTGTTTTGCACGGAATCTTCTACTGAGGTGGATTGTTTGATATTAATGCTTGCAGGTAATGATGGAGCTAGGAGGCAATTCCCCTTGCATAGTGGAGGATCTTGTTCCTGATTCCTGATTTGCAAGGAACTGTAGAAAGGCTTGTCAAAACAAAATCCGTTTAGTGATAGATCAATAGAATGAATACCTGTAAATCTTTCTTATCGAAACCATAGATGGATATTTCCATAAAGTCAGCTGGTTCTAGCTAAATCCATGTCAGCAGATAATACCCTTGTGCTCATTCCTGAAGGAGGAAAATCTGCTTAACAGATATGCGTGAGATACATGTTAAAAGCACTAGCCGCATCTTTACTCTTGGTCCTCTTTAAGGTATCAGGAGCTCCAAAGACTTGCCAAAACCTAAGAGTCTCATCTCCTGTAGCCGATGCAACAATTTACCCAGTTAGCAATAGATCAATAGAATGAATACCTCTGCCAGATGCAGTACTTTAGACGTGTGACCAGTAAGCTCTGCAATCTTAACCATGGATGGATATTTCGATAAGGTCAGCGAGTTCTGGCTAAATCCATGTGAACTCAATAGCTCAATAGCTCATGCTCATGCTTATTCCATAATAATGCACAAACTTGAGAGTGAGTGTAACGGTATTTAGGCAAGCTCCTGTATGAGTATTCCAATACTTAATGCAGCGGTCAGCACTACCTCCACCAGATGCCAAAAGATTGCTCTGGAAAGGGCATCATGCCAAGGCTTTTACTGCAGCACAATGCTCATCAAGCCGGTGAAGATACTGAGTTGCAGCATTGGAGGATGACATGCTCTTGTCCCACACATGAAGTAAATTGTCATTCCCCCACTTGCAAGCTGTTGGGAAGACATAGACCATTTCAAACCACACACTTCTTGCACATGTCCTCTGTATGTTTGAACAATGGAATCACGGATGCAGACATCATGATTAAAAATTAAACCATCAAGACCACCAGTTGTAAGAATATGACCATTCCAAGCAAATGCACCTACACGGGATTGGTGACTTTTCAAGGCTCTTAGCTGTGTTCATTGAAAAACATTACCAAGTGAATGAAACTGAAAATATGAGAACAAAAATTAATTTAATCTACCTGTCTATTAGATGCAGAATCCCATAGCTGTACAACAGAATTAGTCAAGCCAACACCAATATGTCTTCCATCAGGTGCCCATTTAACACTGGTTATTGGACCAACATCATCATCGACTGTCAGGAGCTCAGAAGTTGTGCTCTTGGAGGCATCCCATAAATACACAGTATTGCTGAGGGCTATCGATAAAACGTTATTGGTACTCCAGTCCAACAGATTCAAGTAATAATCATGCACAAGCTCAGGGGCATCCAAAGTTCGCTCCGCAGACTGTAAATAAGGATATGAAAGTTAAAAATAAAATACAAATGTTAAAATCAGCAATTGTCAATTTTTAAATAAGGATATGAAAGTTAAAAATAAAATACAAATGTTAAAATCAGCAAGTGTCAATTTTTAATTATCTAGGTAAACATCCTAACATCCCACAGTAGTGTGGTCCTGGGTCAAGCAGTGAGTTAGTCAGGGCTTGGGCTTGAATTAAGGCGGAGACCAGTGTTCCACGGCTGAGGCCATTTGCAAGTCATGAGTGATTGACAGCATAAATACATCCTAGGGCAGCAGCTTTTCTATAAGTAGTATTTCTTAAAAGAAAAAGTATCTAGGTGACAAAAGGGCAGATCCCCTGCAGAAATAGATATAGCAGTGGAACTGAATCGTCTTGACTCCAAGAGAAACCCATTGAGAGACAAGGGAGGATTTGTAACTTGTCCAATTCTCAATCCCAACTTGGGCTGTTTACTTAAATATCAAAATATATTCGTTACAAGCATTAAGAGACAAAAAACCCCATATCCAATTTCTGGAAAAAGACCTAAGCAGAACCAAGGTCTGCACACAACCTACAAACCTACGCAGAACCAAATATGAAAGTCCGCATATTGCTGCCCAGGCATTCAATGACTCAATTTGAAATCGAACGCAGCAATGGTCCCAGCGTAGCACGTCCCACTAGTGTCGAAGGCACCACCGGTGCACCTGGCTCTCGCTCAACTGAATATGCTCAAACTCTTACCTGGTATGTTACCTGTGTTTCCAATGCCTTTTCCTTTGTTGCTAGTGTTGCTTTCTCTGTCACTGGTGTTTACTGTACTTATAAGAACACTAATGAAATGTGTTGGAACTTGCATTATTGGAGCGTAAGGGACTGTCGTAATTTTTATTGAAGCTTCTGGTAAAGCCCTGAAAAGGACTTCTTTGTTCAACATGAAAGGACGCATATTGTTATATCGTTCTCTGCGTTGTTGCTTCCAATGATAAGCTTGTTGCTTTCAATGACGAGCTTTCTGTTTTAGTCTAATGAAATGAGTCATGAAATCCAACTGGTCAACTGATGTCCCATATTTCTTAATTTTCTATTTGTTTATCTAGTTTTGTCTTTCCATTCAAGACCATTGCTACGCAACAGATCTGGCTGGCAGCAGGGACTTGCTGCCCCGCAGCCCTTCTTGTTAAAATATAATAACCTCACATTCCTACAAACGTTTTCAGTAAAAAAAAATATGGTCTATATTGTAAATTTCCAGTAATAGTATATGCTCAAGGTGCTCTTCTATGTAATGTTCGAATGCAGCAAGCTCAACTCTACCAAAACCGCACTTAGTCTGTTCACTCATACTTCCATAACAGTTTTCCCATTCAAGGCAATGTATATCCAATTCCAATTCACCTTAAACTACACTCAAAGCAAACCCATATTAAATATTAATCATGTAAAACATAGGAGAAATAGCTACTACTTTAAAAACCTGTGATCTGGCCACTAATTAGATTACGTGAAATGGCTGCACGGGGATTTGGTTATAAGACAAACTGCTACATGCAAAACAGAAATGAATCAAACATATTATTCTTCATAGAGCATACGCAGGGAGAAAAGAACAATTAAGAATGTTAATAGTTAAATTATCAATGCATGGCATATTTTTTAAACCAGCTACCACTCAAAAGAGCTGAGTGGAAGTCAATAACCAGTTGCACAAGGTATATCCAATTCCAATTCACCTTAAACTACACTCAAAGCAACCCATATTAAATAATAATCATGTAAAACATAGGAGAAATAGCCACTACTTTCAAAACCTGTGATCTGGCCACTAATTAGATTACGTGAAATGGCTGCACGGGGATTTGGGAATAAGACAAACCACTGCATGCAAAACAGATATGAATCAAACATATTATTCTTCATAGAGCATACGCAGGGAAGAAAAGAACAATTAAGAATGTTAATAGTTAAATTATCAATGCATGGCATATTTTTTAAACCAGCTACCACTCAGAAGAGCTGAGTGTAAGTCAATAACCAGTTGCACGACCTATAGAAGAATGGACACAACCAACTAGATGGTGTACGGCCCATGTACGGCTTCCTGTGTTACCGGATTTATGGGGTCTTGATGCTGGATCCACGGATCTGCGTTTCGGATACGGATCCACCTAGATCTGCCACATAAATGGAGCTTTCAAACCTGGAAACGTATCCCATGCTCCCGAAACATATTCTATGTTAATTAGTCCTCACATGTCGAATCCCAAGGAAATAACATTAGAGTTTTTGGTTTATTTTTTTAAGGATATTTGCTAAGGTTTGAGAACATTAAAAAATGCTGTATATAGATTTTTAGTTAGAGTACTTATTAGTCCCTGCCTTAAGGCAGAGCAGGGACTATAGCGTTAGTTTGGCGTTGACCCAGCATTAGTTTCATTTGACCTACTATTGTATTTCATGTTTTAAATTATCTTTTAACAAAAATATTCTATCAAACAAATTTTTATTCAAAGTTCAGTTTCTACCTCTTATTGCAGGAAAACCGCATGATTTCCCTTATTTTTTTATTAAAAGTCCCGATAATTTTTTTTGTATTTCTATTCACTGCAATGTTAATGTTGGTTTCGACTTAACATTAATTCAGAAACATTCAATGTTCTGAATACTTTCAATTAAATCATAACCCAAGCAACTTTAGATTGCCGTGTAATTAACGATTGGCATTTAAGCCATTTGTAACTATTGGCATGTAATCCACCTGTGAGTTGCAAACTAGGTACTTTGATTTGCCCTTACTGGAGTTTGAAACTAGGTAATTTGATTTAACCTTACTGAAGTTTGAATCTTCTCTGCCTCCTCTGAAGGCTCGACTCACCTCATGATTGCACAGACCGGAGTAGCAGAAAGATGTTGCAAACTGGGAGAAAGATGAAAATCAAAATACTAGAGAAATATGAATGCCCCACTCATTTTCATGAGAGGACCGTAGCCCACCAGAGTACCAGTCTCATAGCCCAATAAGGAAGAACAATAGAGCAAAAAGTCTTGAAAATAAGAAACTACTGCATTCTCTGTCAAAATCTATTGCATTCTGTCATACATATGGTAAGTAATGCTTACAGTGTAATGCTATTATATTACTAAAACAATGTATACTGGTTATGTTTATAGTCAAATTTCATTCTTGAAACTTTACTTAATTCAAAAACTATCAAAAACAACTTGTAATTTGTTACTTCATACTAATAACTTGATAAAACTTGGTATTAGCTGCTCATTGATCCAGTGACCATATTTAGATTGTCATATGGTGCTTATTCTGCCACTTGACTTGAACACCAGAGTGTAATCACTGCTTTGAAATGTGTTTCGCCAGCTCGACGCATTCCTCAGGTCTTAGCCTACAGCCTACTCTTTTGGTCTGTTGAACCTCACTCTCTTCAGATGCTGCAAATTAAAATGGCAACGGCAAGGCCTTCATACAAGACTCTGGCTAGCTAGCATGAATTAGACGATATCTCAAGCGTAAGCCAGGTTGTAAGCCAGGTGGGTGGTTCAATTGTAAGCCAGGTGAGTATTGGGTATTAAATCGCCTTCCATTCTACCTTCATCCACGTTGATTCCCAATTCCTCAGCTGAGCTTAACCATCGAGCCAGGTGGGTATTGGGTATTAAATTGCATTCCATTCTAGCTTCATCCACGTTGATTCCCGATTCCTCAACTGTGCTTAACCATCGACCCACATGATTAGCGAGTTGATTTCCATTAATTTTTCCAGACTGTACTTCTATTTTTTTCATATATAAAATCATTCCAGCTTATGCACATTAATACAAGAGATTTTATAAAATCCATAAATTTTTCCAGACTTTGCGGGTCTATACTTTTATTTTTTTCATATATAAAATCATCATTCCAACTTATAGCATTAATACAAGAGATTTTATATTTATTTCTAATACAAGAGATTTTGTTTTTATTTCTATGGTATATGAAAATAATTTATAATTTTATTTTATTTATAAGTTTCATATAAATAAATTTATACATCTATTTATGGGGTTTCAATGGTATCTTATTAATGCAATCATTCAACTAGTTTTTCCATTCATTCATTCTTTATTATGCACAGGAATTACTTGGTTTTCCTAAAACACAACGCCTCATTAATTATGTCATCTTCAAGAATGAATGGATTCGCTAAACTCTTCAGGTGAGATAAGAGTATCATTGAACTTGACAAATACTGTTACTTCACGTGCATTGAATGTAATTACACTTCTAATTATTAACTTACCCAAATGAAACAGTGAAGGATGGTGTCTAGCTTTAGACCTGTTTGACCTGGATCAAACTGAAGAAAGTGTCTGCGGGTACAAGTTTCTTTATGAATTTCAATTATATTATTTAACTATTTAGATTTATGTTTAAAGATTGAGAAAATCGATGTAAACATATAAATAAACAAACATATATTTATTTTATTCTTACTTTTGCAGAAATATATGTTTATTAAACAAAATTATCAACCTGTAGGGACTCCCGGCTGCATGCTGTCCTTGTTAGTAATCGGGAGGCTGTATAGTCGTATAAGGAAGTTATTAATTACCTATAGGTGATAGCACATAATAAGCAGGGACTCCCGGCTGCATGCTGTCCTTGTTAGTAATCGGGAGGCTGTATAGTCGTATAAAGAGTTATTAATTCCTATGAGTGATAGCACAGCAGCAGGGACTCCCGGCTGCATGCTGTCCTTGTTAGTAATCGGGAGGCTGTATAGTCGTATAAGGAAGTTATTAATTACCTATAGGTGATAGCACATAATAATGCAAATAATGAGAACTTTTAGATTTTGAGGCTAATTTCAAGGGAACATATATTATAGACTGTAACATGTTTTCAAATAGTGTATAAGATTTATTCACTATTGTATCTAGAGAATTTTTAGGCTAATTTCAAGGGAAATGACAAGTTGATCACGATGTAGAGTTAAAATATTCAAATGATAAGCCTTTAGACAGGTTGATCACTATATAGATTTGAATATAATATTCAAATGATAAGTCTTTAGACCTATTTTTTGACATGTAGTTAGACTTATTCTACATCATCAATAAAATGATCATTGATGAAATACTCAAATTTATATTTACGGTTATCTTTTTTGTATAAAGCATCATTCATCATGATTTCAGTAAGCAGATTTATAATTTATCTACTGATTTCAAATCTAATATTTTGATTCATGGATTGTTTTGAGTTAAAACATTGAATATGTTTTTCAAAATTAAAAAAATAGTATCGTATCTTTTTGTACATGGCGTTTCCATTTCCTGGTAACTTAAGACGACCTCTAACAGCTCTCTAAATGACGCGTATGGCCTCACCTAGTTGATAGCTTACTGCGATTGGCCTTGGGGAGCAACACTTTGCTGTGTATGGCTACAGAACCTCCTTCAATTTATTGTGTACACCCATGGATCAAGGTCTGGGCTATCTATGTCCTTAAAGGTCACCCCATTTTTGGCTGAACAGGATTAGTTACACACTAGAGTAATGCCACAACCAAATAATGACGTCCCATTTTTGGCTGAACAGGATTAGTTACTCACTAGAGTAATGCCACAACCAAATAATGGCGTCCATAGATCTCCGATCTTAAAAGTGGATGAAAGGAGAGTAACGAGCTGCTGGGATTATTCTCTTACTCATGGAGAAAGAAACTATAAAGAAAATCATCAAAACTATAGTTGGTAAAGAATTCTCAACCTAGTAAAAACACAGGCAATGATTTAATAAAGAGTGCTTCATTTTAAACTCAGAAAAATAGCACAGCAAATTGAGAGATTCATCACACGAGAACTTGGTGTTTACCTGGGAAATTCAAATAAGAAAACTAGCATTATGTTCACTTTATCTAGGCCTTTTATTTCTCAACAATGTGTAGGTTATAGTACCCTCAGGCTTTCTAATCCATTCTCAGTCTTCACATGGGAAATTGGGCTGCAATTCCACTCATTCTCAGCCAACGAACCCCTCTTCCTTTGAGGTGTAAGAGTAAATAGAAGAATAGCTCGGCTGGTTGTTGGCTGGAAAGCTAGGTGTTCCCATCTCTCCCGCTTTCCCAAACCTTAATATTAGCTTCTCCTCATCTTTTTCTTTTCAATTACATTTGAGAAATAGTGTCTCATGTTCTATTCCCAGCTTTGCCCTGATTGTAAGTCAATTTCTGAGAATTAAAGGCATGCCTATTCTTTCTATTCTTATTAATCTGTTAAAGCAAAGTTTCAATGAACGGGTATTCTATTCTTATTGATCTATTAAAGCAAAGTTTCAATGAACGGGTATTTCATTATTGATCAGCCTAAATTCATTTAACTTTGGATTTATCATGCGTTGAGAGGGATCATATCTCTCGAGGTGCAAACCTTTTTTCAAATTCTACACTCCAAAAAAAAAGTTTTCACACCCAGGGATTTTTAAATGTTTATTTATACAGTTATTTAATTTTTTTTATAAGTCCACATTATTTAAATGTTTTGTATAGTTATTTAAAGTTTTTTTTTTTTTTTAGATTTTTTTTTTTAATTTTTATTTTGGCCAACATAAGCAAAAATTCAACTTTGATGACAGACAAACACCCCTGCATATGAATACACCTTTCAATACAATTAATGCAGTAAATATAATTTTGAATGTAAATGTAGTTGGTTAAATTAAATAGCCTTATTTAATTTTATGTAGTATGTATTGATGTAATCACTTTTGACTTTGGGTGGATTCTTACATATCATACTAGAGTAATCCATGAGGCCTCTACGCAATTGCCTAAGCTGAATATTGTACACAAAAGTGAGTTGATTGCTTGATTTCATTAGAGTAAAAAGTTGTATTGGTGGAAATGATATGGTGAAGCATTAACCTAGTTGTGTATATAAAACAAAGAAACTCTTTTTTTTTATTTAAAATTTACTTTACATAAACAATAAACATTTTGAATTGGCCTAAACAAAAAGCATAACTATTGAATAAGAATGTATAAAATTTCAAACTTGCAACATTACTTGTGTCTTTGTTTTCGTTCTGAATTTATTATGAGATATGTTACAAAAACAACATTCAGTAAAGGTATTGCAGGTTTCTCTTCACTAAGCTGGGGATCCCACTTAAGTGAGACTTCCCTACTTCAACTGCTTTACGTACATGGGAATACATATTCATAGCTGTCCTTGAATGAAAATGCCCTCCAGATTTAAAAGCATCAAGCATTTTCTTGCAATTTGAAAGATGAGAAAGAATCCTCTACTCCAACAGTCTGTTAATGTTAATTTTAGATAACCATGGTATGTTCTATGCTTAAAGTAGTTTTACTTCAATCTTTCTTATATGCCCAATTCAATTTAGCAATCACATAAACATGAAAGTAAAATGTTGATATAACATAATAATAGATCAACAGAAGACAAGCCAAATAATATATCAGAATTTGAAATTCTTCTTTTCCAGCAAATATAGAGAGAAATGTTTGTTACAGTAGTCAACAGGATGCTCTAGCCAGCGAAGATTTTGGCTGGTCAAACCAGCTCTTCCAAAATACAAGATCAGTCTTCCTCCAGGAGTCACACACACCTCAAAGACAACTCCCAAACATTCAACGCAAGTGAATAGAAATCAGTGAATGCATAAGTCAATGCTGGTCAATGCTGCGGTCAAAGGGGCTTTGGTCAAAGTCAACGTTTAGCCTCGATTTTTGTGCCCTCTAGTACGGCCTCCAAAAATCAAAATTTCTATGCAAGAATCGAAGTCAAACTCCAAAGTTAGACCCACGATCAACGCTTCAGCAAATGCCCCAAAAACAGTGTGAAATTCTCCAACTTCAGATTCACACGTGGGAGAGAGAGAGAGAAGCCTCCAACTGTTGTACGAACCAATCAGATGAAGAGGAGTGTGTGTGATAAGATGATGATGAAATTAACATCATCTCTCTCCAATTTATCTCCATCAATGAGGGTGTGTGACACATCTTTTGGGGCTTGTGAGCCTACATTACAAATCTGGTCAACCTCGACAATTTGCACATATGTGGAAAATAAAATCAAAATATAAGTTCTACTCATCCAAACAAGATTATCTTTAGATCAATCTTGCACCTCTTCAAAAGATGAATCCAACAAAAATATTATCATCATATGAGCAATGCAACATGGATTTTGGACCTAGTTGCCCAAAATTAATACTCCCTCTCAACTAGGGAGAACTCTATCTGTCCACCTGTGCCATCCTGTCATCCAGTACCATCATGTACTATCATCATCATCCTGCACTCCTGCGTCATCCTGTTGTAACATGCTTTGCTGGCTCTTCTTTGCAAACGAACGAGAGTGAGTCACAAAGACATCACACTCTGCTGACCCAAAGTCAGCATAGAGGTTAAAACCTCAATCAGACTCAAGAGAGTCACATACTGACTCGAAGTCAATTTAGAGGTAAGAACCTCATCAGACTTGATCCCAGATCAAGGTGTTGGACACATCCCATCCTAAACATAGAGAGTACGGCTCCTCTTTGCAAACGAACGAGAGTGAGTCACAAAGACATCATACTCTGCTGACCCGAAGTCAGCTTAGAGGTTAAAACCTCAATCAAACTCAAGAGAGTCACATACTGACCTGAAGTCAATGTAGAGGTAAGAACTTCATCAGACTTGATCCCAGATCAAGGTGTTGGACACATCCCATCCTAAACATAGAGAGTACGACAATCCTTGATGCGTCCATCGATCATACTATCGGTCTCTATCCACATTTCCCACCTCATTGGCCAAATGAGAGTTACTTCCCATGAGTCCGAAACTCCATGGGTAGGATGCATGCGGGGCATAGATCAAAGAGAGGGTGAACCAACTCAATATCACAACGGTGGGAAAGAAGAACACCAACAAGGTTTGGCGAACCTCGTCCTGTGGTTGCTTATAGCTCCAAGAAGCTATCCCCAAGCCCCTTGGAGCTCCTAGAGTTCATAGTCCAACTCAAGCGAGACCCTCAAAATAGGGTCTGTCCACGATACCAAGCTTCTCACAGAAGGTTAAGAATTTGACCTTCCCCAAGGGCTTCGTGAGAATATCTGCGACCTGCTCATCAGTCCCAATGTGATGGAGCCTTACGGCGCCTTGCTGTACCATGTCTCGGACAAAGTGGTACCTAATATCAACATGCTTGGATCGGTCGTGGAACATGGGATTCTCAGAAAGACGAATCCCACTTTGGTTATCACAAAGGATAACGGGGGTATCTAACACATGTCCAAACAGCTCACTGAAGAGTTTTCTCAACCAAACAACTTCACAACAGGCCATACTCGCTGCAATGTATTCAGCCTCTGCGGTGCTCAAAGCAACCAATGTATGCTTCATGCTCATCCAAGATATCAAAGTAGAACCAAGAGTGAAGCAACATCCAGATGTGCTCTTACGATCCACCACATTGCCTGCCCAATCAGCATCGGTATATCCATGGAGCCTCATACTCCCGACAATGTATGGTTGATTGTGCCCTGAAGACATCTCAAGAGATTCTTGGCACCAATCCAGTGAATGTGATGAGGATCAACCATATATTGACTCAATGTGTTCACTGCAAAACATATGTTCGGATGTGAGTTCACTAAGAACATCAGGGCCCCCACGAGTTGACGATACTCGGTGGGATTTCCCAACTTGGGCCTAGCAACACTTCCACAAAACTTCTTAAAGTTGAGTTCCAATAGAGTAGTCACAGACTTGCAGTCCACCATCCCAAATCTCTCCAACAGCTTCACGACATATTTTCCTTGAGAAAGGAAAATCTCACATGGCTTTTGCCAGACCTCCAAGCCTGGGAAATAGTGCATCAGTGCTAGGTCCTTCATCTTGAACTCGGAAGCTAGCTCCCTCTTACATTGATGAATGAGAGGGTCAACACTTGTCAGTAAGAGATCGTCCACATAGAGAACCAGAATGAGAGGCCTTTCTTTATCAACCTTAAAATAAAGGTTTGGATCAACATCACTTCGAGTGAAGCCCATCTTCATCAAGTAGTTATCGATCCTCTCATACCAAGCCCTGGGAGCTTGCTTCAACCCGTAGAGGGATTTCTTCAACCTGCATACACATGTGTCTCTATCTTGGACTTTGAACCCCAGAGGTTGCTCCACATAAACCTCTTCCTTGATTGAACCATGTAAAAAGGCAGTCTTCACATCCATCTAATGGAGACTCCATCCTTGCGTTGTAGCAAGGGAAATGATCGATTGGATGGTGGTATAGCGGGCAACAGCTGCAAATATATCATCATAATCTATGCCTTCCTTTTGAGAGAAGCCTCAGGCAACAAATCTTGCCTTGTACTTTTCAGCACTTCCATTGACTCCATCCTTGATCTTGTAGAGCCATTTCGAGGTGACAACAGATTTGTCCTCCGGTCGCGAGACCACATCCCAGACATCATTCTTCATAATAGCCTCATATTTCTCGTGCATAACATCCTGTCAAACGTGATGCTTTACGGCTTCTTCAAATGTTCTAGGCTCAGATTGTATAATAGTACTCATGGCTGCTAGGTACCCTTGGTACCTATTCGGCTTCTTACTTTCACGGAATGTTCCCCTTGGAGCAATATGTCTCTCTGCATCCATGAGGGTCTCATTTTATTTGAAGGAGGTGGATCAATAGGATCCATCGGACTTTCAACATTGGGCATCGGTTCATCCTTCAGTTCTTCCTGCTTCCCTATTTCTTCTTCTTCTTCTTTGTCTTCCTTTAAGCCAGGAAGATTCCTAACTTTCTTGAGGGTAACATCTTCATCAAAGGTGACATCGTGGCATATCTCCACTTCTCTTTGACCAGGCACATAGATTCTATATGCCTTCGAGGTTTCACTGTAGCCCACAAACATTCCTTTCTTCCCAGAAGCATCCAACTTGCTTCTCTTTTCTTTCGATACATGAAAATAAACGGGACTTCCAAAAACTCTAAAATGAGAGACAACATGCTTCTTAACAAAGAAGACTTCTTTGGGAGTTTTGGAGTCCAATGCGGAATGTGGGCATCTATTTTGAACGTATGCACAGGTGTTGGCAGCTTCTCCCCATAGAAACTTTGGAAGACCTTGGTCATAAAGCATGGGACGGGCAACTTCCAAAATAGTTCTATTCTTCCTTTTGGCAACACCATTTTGCTTGGGAGTATACATAGTGGTGGTCTCCCTCTTAATGCCAACTTCCCTACAATAGTCATTGAATTCATTTGACTCATTCTCGGTCCCATTATCGGTCTTCAAAATTTTGATCTTCTTCCCTGTTTGATTTTCAACCAAGGACTTGAAGGTAAAAAACCATTTGAATGCTTCGTCCTTCTTCTTCAAGAAATATATCCAAGTCTTGCGGGAGAATTCGTCTATAAAAGTGATATAATATAAGCATCCTCCCAAGGATGTTACGGGAAGCATCCCAGATAGATTAGAATGTATCAATTGCAAAATATCAGATTTCTTTGTGACACTTTAGGGGAATGGTCCCTTTGTATGCTTTCCTTCGGCACAACCCTGACATACACCTTCATGATCATCTTTGAAGTCTGGCATCCCTGTCACCACCTTCCTTGCTTTGGTAAGGGCTTTGAAATGAAGGTGTGCAAACCTTCGGTGCCATAGCTCAGATTGAAGGGTCGTGTCACATGTCATGGCCCCCAGCGGACTTCCTCCAACCTGATAGAGTGTATCAACTCTAAAACCAAGAGTGAACGCTTCTTTGAAGTTCCTCTTCCAAATGCGTACATTTCCATCAATGAATGCCACCTTGAATCCTTTGTCCTCCATTGTCAATATAGACACTAGATTCTTCTTCAAGTCGGGTTCGTTTAACACATCTTGCAAGCGAAGGACTTGACCTTGATTTAGATGAAGGGTCACAGTCCCTGTCCCTTTCATGGGATAGGTGGCATTGTCTCCAGGGATAATTTCCAAATTAGTATCCTTTTCAATCAAATCAGAGAGGGCTTCCTTGTATCCAGTGAAGTGCCTTGAGGCACCACTATCATTCAACCAATTATGCAGCGTATCGGAAGGAGATGCAACAGAGAGGGCAGATATAAGAATATATTCATTTTTCCTATCAACAACATTAGATTCATCATACCTGGAATTCTTTGACCTCTTGAAAGGTTGCCCATTTCCACTTCAATCAGAGGGAGCTTTCCTCTTTCCTTTGACACCACTGTCATTCAACCAATTATCCAACATATTGGAAGTAAATGCAGCAGAGAGCGCAGATGTAAGAATATATTCATTTTTTCTATCAACAACATTAGATTCATCATACCTGGAATTCCTTGACCTCTTGAAAGGTTTCCCATTTCCACTTCGATCAGAGGGAGCCTTCCTCTTTCCTTTGAACCTATTGTTCCTTTGATTTCCATTCCCCCTGAAGTTGTTGTTGTCATCATCTCTAGGAGAGTTTCTTCTATTGGGGCACTCTCTTGCATAGTGACCAAACTTGTTACAAGTGTAACATCTTCCTTTTCTTCCTTTGGTACCCGCTCTTCCATTGTTTTGATTTCTCGAACCAGCATTGTTCATCTTCTTTGCATGAGCGGTGAAGGTAGTAGGGTCACCTCCATACCCATTCAAGGGATGGTCTCTCTCCATCATCCTTGTTTTCTCTTGAGTGCATCTCGTCAACAATTCATCAAAATCAAGAATCACATTGTTATTAAGAATCGTAGTATTAAATACTTACCAGTCTCGAGGAAGTCCTCCAAGAGCAATGTGAACGAGCTCTCGGTCAGCGACTTCTTCTCCAATAGCTAAGAGATCATTCATAATTTCTATGAGCCTCATAAAATAGGATTGAATGGATTCATCTTTGCCCTTCTTGATATTCTTCAACTTTTTCTTGAAAAAGAGAACTTGATTAGCATTGCTAACCCTGAACATGCTAACCAACTTATCATACATCTCTTTAGGTGTGCCCAACTCGGAGATATAAGCAACCAAGTGCTTATGTATAGAATCCTTGATAATCATCTTCACCTTGATTTCCCCTTTTCTATACTTCATCTTTGCTGCAGCCGGTGCATTTGATGGAGGCTCATTTATCTTCCCCTTCAAATAATCCATGACATCTTGATCTTCCAATACCAAGTCCAAAGACATCTTCCAAGCATGATAATCAGACTTATCAGTCAACTTATCATCATATTTGAAACCCTTGTAGGTTGAGGAGGCCATTGGTCCTTGATAAGACAACTTCTTCGATGATTGCTTTTCACACTAGCTTGGGATTTGCCTTCACCTTAGCTCTGATCCCATGTTAATTTTAGATAACCATGGTATGTTCTATGCTTAAAGCAGTTTTACTTCAATCTTTCTTATATGCCCAATTCAATTTAGAAATCACATAAACATGAAAGTAAAATGTTGATAGAACATAATAATAGATCAACAGAAGACAAGCCAAATAATATATTAGAATTCAAAATTCTTCTTGTCTAGCAAATATAGAGAGAAATGTTTGTTACAGCAGCAAACAGGATGCCCTAGCCAACAAAGACTTTGGATGGTCAAACCAGATCTTCCAACATACAAGATCAGCCTTCCTCCAGGAGTCACACACACCTCAAAGACAGCTCCCAAACAGTCAACGCAAGTCAACAGAAATCAATCAACGCAGAAGTCAATGTTGGTCAACACTACGATCAAAGGGGCTTCGGTCAAAGTCAATGTTCAGTGTCAATTTTTGTGCCCTCCAGTACGGCCTCCAAAAATAAAAATTTATGTGCAAGAATCAAAGTCAAACTCCAAAGTTTGACCCACGGTCAACACTGGTCAATGCTTCAGCAAATGCCCTAAAAACAGTCCAAAATTCTGCAGCTTCAGATTCACACGTGGGAGAGAGAGAGAGAGAGAGAGAGAAGCCTCCAAAGGTTGTACGAACCAATCAGATGAAGAGGAATGTGTGTGATGAGATGATGATGAAATGATCATCATCTCTCTCCAATTTATATCCATCAATGAAGGTGTGTGACACATCTTTTGGAGCTTGTGAGCCTACATTACAAATTTGGCCGACCTTGACAATTTGCACGTGTGGAAAATAAAATCAAAATATAAGTTCTGCTCATCCAAACAAGATGATCTTTAGATCAATCTTGCACCTCTTCAAAAGAGGAATCCAACAAAAATATCATCATCATCATATGAGCAATGCAACATGGAGTTTGGACCTAGTTGCCCAAAATTAACAATTAGCAGCAACAATAAGGGAGCTTCCTTGTTCATCTATGAAATGTTCAACAAATTTTGTAGCGGTCGTTTTCCAGCGTTAACAAACAATGTGCTCACTCTTCTGGACCTGATATTTCCTTTCCCTATAATGGTTCAAGAAAGTTGGAAATCATAATGTTAATCGAAGACACTTCACATGGAGCAGCAATAGCATGGCATACCTCTCTCCTACTCTTACCACCAAGAAATGAGTATATGCAATTTTCTAGCTACATGAGTCTACTTCTTCACTTCCAGTGCGCTTTTCCCCGACATTTACTATAACAGAGGTCAACTCAGCTGAGCCTTCATTTAAATAAGCTGGGAGCTCATTTTGTTATCATCCTCGAGGCTGACATAATCAATCGAGACTTTTCTAGCCAGTGTTCTCAACACTACACCAGATACAGATGGGCAGCCTAATGGAGCGGTTGCCTCAATTTCCATGTGCATATCTAGACCAGAAAGTACAATTTTCCTGAAGTTTAAAGATAATTTTAGTTTGTACCTTACTGTTCAATGCCCATGATGAGAAAAAAATTCAGAATTAGAATGTATGTAACTACAAACTTTCCTATGAAAATAATAAGATGGTTCTGAATTTTTTGTGGTTGCTTGATGCCAAATGATCTTCATATGCCTTCCAACACTTTTCATACATATTTTCTTTTTTGAAGTTAGTAGTTTGTTCAACTAAAACTAGGTTTTACTAAATTTTCTCCTTGTTACTTTGATCCTAGTTTCCACTTTAGTTGGAGGGAAAATTGTTAACTCAATGTGAAGATGCTTACCATTGATACCTCTGAGGTAAAGAGTATTTGTTATTAAATTTGCATTTTATAATAATTTAACACGGTCTAATGATTAATCTAGCTTAAATGCCACTCAAACAATTAGTTTAAGATTAATAAACCATATAACTGACAAAAGCATATCCAACCAACTTCAAAACCATCAACAATGCACCATAAATTCATCTAATGATATAGTAGGAAATTTAAATTAAGGGCATAAGTGGAAATCCATATATCTATTAAGCATCAAGAGCTATTTAAAAAAAAAAAAAAAAACAAAAACGAAAAAAACAAAAACAAAACTTTTCACTTGATTTAGGTTGTTACTTAAAACGTTAAGGGTTAAGATGGATGTATGCTATTTTAAAAAAACTTTTCACTTGAAAGATTTAGGTTGTTACTTAAGAGATTAAGGGTTAAGATGGATGTATGCTAATTTAACAAAAAAACTTTTCACTTGAAATATTTAGGTTGTTACTTAAAAGATTAAGGGTTAAAATGGATGTATGCTAATTTATTTACTTGTCTAGTTCTCTTTATATCATATGTCAAACATCACTTTTTTCCCTTTAATTTATTTATTAATGTTATAAACAAGATATGTAACACTCTTACATTTAATAGATTATTAGAGCATCTAGAATTTAGAAGGGTTATAATATCTATAATAATTAGAACAATGAATTTCTAAAACAAATTGATGTTTAACAAATTTATTTTGCGTGTACAAGATTACCAAATCAAACTATGTGTATCAATATTATTGTAAAATAAATATCAAATGAATAATTCCTAATCGATATTATAAGATTGACCAAAATGTGGTAGTTGTCGAGGTTTACAAGGGCCAATGTGATCTGGGTAGATGTGTTATGTAGTAAAATTGAAATGGAAACTAATACACATATACTCCTAGAATGCCAAATAATAATACAATTCTGGACTCACATTATGAGATGCAACAATATACCTTTTAGGTGCTTTTTCTCCATATAAGAGTGTCTAATATGGTGGATACAAAGGGGAAGACTGCAAACGGTTCCTATATATATATATTTTCTGGGAGATATGGAAGGCAAGGAATAAGATTATTTTTGAAAATTATGAGGCAAATTATTATTGGATCATTATTAAGGTTTGTGCTTGGCTAGATTCTAGAGAACAGGCACACTGTGTACAAAGGACTTTTATTTTCGACACATGCCTCCCCTATTTCCTTCCCAGATGGATATTTTGATGGGGCTGCACAACATGGGAGATGTCGTTGTGGTGTGTGGCTTAGGATTGACAACATAACACACTACAAGATCTCTTGGTTTGCTGAAGTGGGTACAAACACCAGGGCAGAGGTTGTGGCGCTCTGGGGATTACTATGGTTCACAAGAGAAAGGGATATTGACATAATACACATCTATGGCGACTCTAAAACCACCATAGATGGATTCTCTAAGAACACTACTTTTGCACCTCCTCTACTTGATGGTTGGATTGCTCATATAAATTACCTCAAACAGACCTTCAGACAGATCATTTTTCAGCATATTTACACAGAAGCAAACACAGTGGCGGACTCACTATCAAAGAATGGTTTGCGGCAGGAGGTGGTGTACATGCACTACTCTCACATGGAAGACAACACTATCAGGGAAGAGGGATATATTAGATTGCCATAATTTACTTTTAGTCGACTACCTTTGAATATCTCTATCTTCATTTATTGTCTTCTGTTATATCTTTTTGGAACACATTTTGTTATTGTCCAAATAGATGTTTATTATAAGGCTATAGAATGAACTGTTGGTTTATGTAAACATATTATGATATGGTATTTTGATCATTGACATATCGAGTTGATATGAATGTAAATGATATGCATAATGTTACATGTCGTTGGTACATAATATAAACCAGCTACTATTTTTTCATTTGAAAAAAATCTTAAAAAAAAAAAGAAAAAAGAAAGAAAAGAAGAGAAGAGAAGAAAGAAAGAGAAAAAAAAAGATTGACCAAAATGTCTATTATAACTTTAACAATTTTAGTTTAAATAATAACCTTATATTGATATAGTTCCTTGATATAGTTCCTTCATCGTCTTTGTATGATTTTCTTTCCCACAAATAATATGATTTCAGGTGATATCTCATGCATTTAGTTTTGACTAATTTGTTATCCTAACAATTAAAAATTCAACATTTTATTCATGAACATGTACAAATATTATTTTCAAATTAATTTGTATGTTATTATAATCTCTGTGTATCTTATCAATTTCAGAGATTTAACATTTTCATAGGTCACGTTACTTTCGCAAACTAAGGCATCAATTAAGACAATGTTTCTAATTTGACATAAATACGATATAAATCGAGGTTTTTAACAATTTTCTTAAATGGTCAATGCTTTGAATCTGTCATTCCCTTCAAACGAGTTATTCTAGGCCCCACAATGACATTGTAGGAAAAATCCTACAAAAATTCTCCATCTGATGCAATTCAAACACAAGACGTATAAACTTGAGAGTCACTCGATACCTTAGAAAAGTATTTGGTTTCTTGGTTAGAACGATGTGTATATCTAAACTAACTTACATGGAGGCTATGGTTACATGAAGTATAATTTAATTTATGAGTCTCCTCTCTTTTCAGTATGCATAAATGTGGCTTACATGGAGGCTATGCTTATATGAAGAAGTATAAATTTAATTTATGAGACTTATCTTTTCACTATGTACGAATGTGGTTTCATTTTGATTGGATGAAGATTTCAAGAGATTGCAATTATTTTTAGATGGACTTATTCATCTTAGCATGTCTTTCTATAAAAAGATATTAAATCCAACAATATGGTAGTATAAAAATGAAATTGAATCAAAATTTACATCTCAATCTATATCTCTAAAGCTCTTGGTTTTGATTTCCAAGACTTTCAAGGTTAGTCCTCTAAGGAACCTATTAAATTGGTTCAACTGAAACTAGCCAACTCGTTTAGTTACACTACTACTTCCAACTAGTTTTGTCAAAACCGAACTGGTTGACCCCAAAACTGGGAACTGTTAAAAAAAATACAACTTAGAGCAAAAAACTAGTCAACCAAAAAATACATAAATATTCAAATTTTAACAAACAAAAACATATATATTCATGTGCATCCATATGACTCCAAACTGTTATACACAAATATACAAAGTTTCTCATACATCTAGAAAGTAAGGGTACATATAACCAAAATAACATGAGTGCAATACATCTTTGAACCAAAAATATAACAATAAAGGGGCTCTAGATGGGCTTTAACTTTAACAAAAATTTGTGTTACAACAAATTGTTGAGCAAAGTGTTGTCATTGATGTAAAAGTTGGGTAATTATTGTTTGTTTTTGTTATTGATGTCAAGTAAGAGTTAATAATGAGCATGCTGGTAGTTGTAGTTGATTGTGACATGTTTAGGGGGAGCTTGGTGAGTCGAGAATGGAGGTTATAACCTTGAAGGTTTGAAGACATTTTTTCCTTAATACCTCAACTAAAATGAGAAAAATAAGTGTTTCGTTGTGTAGTCCTCTTAGAGACATTTGCAATTGTATATAACACTTAGCAAAACTCCTAAGGATTTATGAGAAACCAAGGTTTAAGGTATGGGCATGTTTAATAGTGAAAAAATATGGGACTTCAAGAAATATTTAGGCCATTCAAAACATGCGCAAGAGCCCGAAAATGGATTCATCCGGACTTAGCGAAAAATCTAGACTCATTTGTGAAGCAAAACATCCGAGACATCTGGGTCCAACTGGATTTTTGGAGAAATCTGGGCATTTGGAGATATTTGAAGAAATTGAGTTTAGGATTTGATCCATAGTTTCCATTTGTAGTCAAAAAAGAGGACACAAACCGACGGATGGAAAACCCTAACTGTAATAACACCTAAAAACAAAAACCTTAAAACCTAAAAAACAGAAACATATAAAGATGATAAAGCAAGGTTAAATAATAAAGGGATTATATTAATAGATTAATCTATTAATAGATAAGTATTAATGAAATGCACTAATATATTAAGGAAATATATTAACGGAGTTGTCTTTAATGCGACTTTTTGGAGTCTCTGGTGCCGGAATCTAGTAGAAAAATTTGCGTTGGAACCTTGATTTGTGTTATTTAAACTCATTTTTTTTATTGTATATATGGATTCAACACCCTCAAAAACCCTTAGGGCACTTTGATTGTGCAGGGGTTACCCATCAAGCTTGTGATTTCAATGAATTTCTGCCGAATTTTAAAGAAATTAGACCGGAAAAACTTCCAAAGTCACATTAAAGACAACTCTTATATTAACATATTATGTATTAATATTAATATATTAATAATATAATAATAGATTAGTCTATTAGTATTAACGTATTACTATTAATGTGATATTATAATAGTAATATAGTATAATTAATGTAATAAATTAATAGATTAATGCATGTGTGTGTGTGTGTGTGTGTGTGTTAAGTTATTTGTGTTCCACTATGCTTGACCTATGGCTTGAGAAACCGTGACCCAGGGACATCCAAGCTGTCAAAGTCACACAGGGATCGCATCTGCACTAGGCCACACCAGCCTTAAGCTGATTGGATTTTAGCGCGTCTCCTCCCCCTAGCACAGGTGCAACAACCTCTGTGAGGTTTGATCCTGTGTCGCCTTGCTAACGAGGTCCATTCTAAACTGGCTGTGCTAGTAGGACTTGACCAAAAATATTAATATATTAAAAATAATGTAATACATTAATATATTAAGAAAATATATTAATAGATTATTGTATTATATTAATATATTAATATAATATACTAATATATTAGTATACTAGCATGACCACATTAATAAATATGGTTGTTAAACGCCAATAGACATATATCAAGCACATTGTTTATTATTATTTATTTATAAATATTAATCTTAATAATTTTATTATTTATATTTATATTTATATTTAGCACTAATAATTAACTAATAAATCAATAATATTATTAATATTAATATTAATAATTAGTAATAAAAAATATATTAATATTAGTATTAAAATTTAATAATTAATTATATTAATTATATATAATTATTAATTATCAATAATAATCCATTAGTAATATTTAATAATGATTAAATTTTAAAATTTTAATAATTAATAATTAATAATATTATTATTATTATTAAATATTTATAGTTAATAATTAATAAAAATTATTAATTATTAATAATGAAAATTAGTGATAGTTATTAATAAGTATAAATTATTAAATATTAAATATTAATAATTAATATTAATAGATATTAATAACAAATATCTAATATTAATTATTAATAATTAATAATTATAATTATAATTGTTAATAATTATTATAATTATTGTTTATAAAAATGATAAATATTACAAATTAAATGGATTGATACTATAAACTCAGAGGATAATATAATGGATTGATACTATAATATCAACCACATTATTAAATGTTGTTAATATATGCAACTAGGCGTCAATGGATATGGATTTAATATTAATATTGATATTAATAAATATATAAATATAATAATAATACAATAATACTAATTACACTATAAAACATTATTATCATTATATTATCAATATGAAAATAATTATATTATCAATAATATAATAAATCTTGATATTATTAATAAACCTAAGGGATTAATATTATAAATCGTATGAAAAATATTATGCCATAGGAATATGAACTCTTAGGTTAATAAACCCAGGGAATTGATATTATAAAGCCATTAGACTAATAAATCCAAGAGATTGATATTATAAAGCCAAGGGACTAATAAACCCAAGAAATTAATATTAGAATCCCAAGGTATATAAACCTTGAGATAAATATTATAAACCCGAAATAAACATAGTTAACCGTGTTTGATTTTCATATTGACACAATCTTTGTCACACTGTAGCGTTGGACCATGGTTGACCATGATTGATTTTCATATTGAGACAATCTTTGTCACAATGCAATGTTGGGCCATGGTTAACCATGGTTGGTTTTCATATTGAGACAATCTTTGTCACAAAGTGACGTTGGACCATGGTTGACCATGGTTGATTTTCATATTGGGACAATATTTGTCACAAAGTGACATTGGACCATGGTTGACCATGGATGATGATGGTTGTAACAATGTGACGTTGGACCAAGAGACAATCTTTGTGACATTGTGACCATGATTATTGACCATTATTGAGCATGGTTAACCATGAATGACGATGGTTTACCATGGTTGATTTTAATATTGAGCCCATCTTTATCACAATGTTATGTTGGGCCATGCTTCACCATGGTTGATTTTCATATTGACACGATCTTTGTCAAAATGTGATGTTGGACCATTGTTGACCATGGTTAATCATGATTGACCATAATTGACCATGGTCGACCATGTTTGACTGATCTTGATCATGATTGACCATGGTTTACCATGGTTGATTTTCATATTGAGAAAATCCTACTATAAACCCTAAGATAAATATTAAAAATTGTAAAATAAGCATGGTTAACCATGGTTGATTTTCATATTGAGACAATCTTTGTCACAAAACGACATTGGACCATGGTTAACCATGATTGATTTTCATATTGAGATGATCTTTGTCACAATGTGATGTTGGACCATGGTTGACCATGGTTGATTTTCATATTAAGACAATCTTTGTCACAATGTGACATTGTACCATGGTTGACCATGATTGACCATAGTTGAAAATTATTGTCCATGGCTCGTTTTCATATTGAGACAATCTTTGTCACAATGTGACGTTGGACCAAGGTTAACCATGATTATAAAGTGAAGGGATTTATATTAAACTATAGGATTAATATTATAAACCCCATGAATAATATTATACCCTAGGAATATGAACCATTAGATTAATAAACCCAAGGGAATGATATTATAAACCCAAGGGATTAATATTATAATCCCAAGGTATATAAACCCTAAGATAAATATTATAAAATCTAAAATAAACATGGTTGACCATGGCTGATTTTCGTATTGAGACAATCCTTGTCATAATGAGACATTAGACCATGGTTGACCATGATTGATTTTCATATTGAGACAATCTTTGCACAATGTGATGTTGGACCATGGTTGATGATGGTTGACGATGGTTGATTTTCATATTGAAACAATATTTGTCACAATGTGAAGTTGGACTATGATCGATCATGATTGACGATGGTTAACCATGATTGATTTTCATATCGAGAAAATCCTATGATAAACATTATAAACCAAGGTATATCAACCCTATGATAAATATTATAAACGCTAAAATAAAATGGTTAACCGTGATTGATTTACATATTGAGACAATCTTTATCACAATACGACATTGGACCATGGTTCACCATGATTGATTTTCATATTGAGATCATCTTTGTCATGATGTGACATTGGAACATGGTTGAACATGGTTGATTTTCATATTGGCACAATGTGATGTTGGACAATTGTTGAACATGGTTAACTATGATTGACCATAATTGACCATTGACTACCATGTTTTACCAATGTTGACCATGGTTGATTTTCATATTGAGGAAATCTTATGATAAACCCTAAGATAAATATTATATAGTAAGGAATATAAACCCTATGACAAATATTATAAACGGTAAAATAAACATGGTTGACCGTGGTTGATTTTCATATAGAGACAATCTTTGCCACAATCCGACGTTGGACCATAGTTGACCATGATTTATTTTCATATTGAGACAATCTTTGTCACAATGCAATGTCAGACTATGGTTAACCATGCTTGGCCATGTTTGATTTTCATAATAAGACAATCTTTGTCACAATGTAACATTGGACCATGGTTAACCATGATTGACATGGTTGATTTTCATAATGAGACAATCTTTGTCACAATGTCACATTGGACCTTGGTTGACCATGATTGAACATGGTTGATTTTCATATTGAGAAAATCTTTATCACAATGTGACATTGGACCAAGGTTGGCCACGATTGACCATGATTATAAACCCAAGGGATTTATATTAAACCCTATGATTAATATTATAAACCCCATGAATAATATTATCCTCTAGGATTATGAGCCCTTAGATTAATAAACCCAAGGTATTGATAGTAAAACCCCAAGGAATTATAAACCCAAGTGGATAATATTAAACCAAATGGATTAATATTATAAACCCAAGGTATGTAAACCCTACGATGAATATTATAAACCTTAAAATAAACATGGTTGACCATGGGTGGTTTTCATATTAAGACAACCTTTGTCACAATGCGATGTTGGACCATGGTCGACTGTGATTGACCATGATTGATTTTCATATCGAGAAAATTCTATGATAAACTCTAAGATAAATATTATAAACCAAGATATATAAACCCTATGATACATATTATAAATGCTAAAATAAACATGGCTGACCATGGTTGACTATGGTTGATTTACATATCGAGATAATATTTGTCACAATATGATGTTGGAGCATGGCTCGCTGTGATTGATTATCATATTGAGATAATCTTTGTCACAATGCAATGACGGACCATGGTTAACCATGGTGGACCATAGTTGTTATGAAACCAGCTCACAAAATAGAAGAAAAGAGAGATCAACGACTTGGAAATCAATCTCTTCGAGGGGTAAACCTCCTTTACATTACATAAATGAACAATTCTTGGATGATACAAATGAAAAAACCTCTTTTCTATATATAGGAGTCTAATGGGTCATAATATAATCCTAGACGACATAACAATAACAATGTAAGGGCACAACAATAACAATAGTGGGCTTCTATGGGGCACGACAATAACAATAGTGGGCTTCTATGGGGCACAATAATAACAATATGGGGACTACATGGGCACAACAATAACAATAAGGGGATACACTTGTATTATAGGGACCTAACATACCCCTCTCCTTCAAACAAGTGTTGTCCTTAACGGTTGATTAGTTTTGGATGCTTCTGTATAAAATTCTCATCCTCCCATGTGGAATATTCAACGAGTAATTTCTTCCACATGCTGAGATACTCTGAAATTGATCGATTTTGTAGTTGTCAAATTCTTGTTTCCGTTACTGCTTCAGGTTCCAATATGATTTTTCCTTCCTCGTCAAGTTCTGGAAATATTGTTTGAACTGGGAGTTTGTCACCTATAACCTTCTTTAAGCATGAAACATGGAAAATTGGGTGCACTCGGGAAGATGTCGACAACTCCAATTTGTATTCCATAGCACCAATCTTTTGCAGCACCTTATAAGGACCATAGAACTTTAGTGATAATTTATTATACTTATTAGCTTACTTGAGGGACATTGGTTTATATGGTTGTAGTTGTAAAAATACCCAATCACCTACATCAAAACTTCTTTCGCTGCGATGTTGATATGCCTGTTGTTTCATTCGATTCTGCACCAAATTTAGGTTATCCTTTAAGAGTTGGAGAACTTGTTTTTGATGCTCGATGTGATCTTCCACAACTTGATCATCCATATTAGATTTCATTTCATCCTCAAAACGATCCACCTTATCCTCCATGTCTACTTTTAAACCATCTATGTCATCTTTGGTTGCTCTTTGTGAGATCGAAATTTGTTGCACTTAGGACCGTAATTTTGATATATTATACTGCAATTCTTCCTCTTCATGCATCATAGTAGAGTTTTCTGATGGCTTAATGGGTGTATAATTCTTTTTAGGGGGCATTTTAGAACCCAATACTGATATCTATGCTTCAATATTCCCTTGGAATCACTTCAAACTTATTTTTCAAACAAGACTTATGCAATTTAAAAAAAATACACATTGTTTTCTTGCTTTTGAGGAGCTCGATATTGAACGTGATGTATCTTTTTAATTTCAGATCCCCAAGATCTGATCTTCGGTCCTGTAGTAGCCATGTGAGTCTTCTTTCCAATGCCACAGGTCTGGCCTGGTTTGGATTCTTCAAGGCAAAGTTATGCCCAATATCCCACAATGACCTAATTATGGGCTAGTTCAGCAAATCTAACTTGTATGGTGTGCCATGTGTCACTAGTTTGACCTTCAGCTCTGAAATCAATACACAAGAAACTAAAGTGTGTGCACTTTCAGACGCTTTTTACAGAATTCCAATCCGATGTCTGAAATGAAAGTCATGACGATTTTCCCTCAATCACTTGTTTGAGATGAAATTCGGGATCCTGCAAAAACCCTAACTTCCTCAGATCATATCTCTGAAAATATAGCGAACCAAGATATTAAATTTTTACACATCGTTCCTTAGGAGTGCGGCTCAAATGGTTTTTTTTAGCTTCTGAACATTTGTAGAAAAAAAGTTATAGCGAACATGCCACTATGACTTATTTGTAGGAGCAAAACCATAGGATCCAAAGCTCTGATACCAAATGTTATGAAACCAGCTAACAAAAGTGAGTAAAAGAGAGATCAACGACTTGGAAATCAACCTCTTTGAGGGGGAAACCTCCTTCACATTACATAAATGAACAATTCTTGGGTGATACAAATGTAAAAACCTCCTTTCTATATATAGGAGTCCAATGGGTCATAATATAATCCTAGCTAATATAACAATAAAAATGTAAGGGCACAACAATAACAATATGGAGATTACATGGGCACAAAAATAACAATAAGGGGATACACTAGTATTATAGGGACCTAACAATAGTTGACCATGGTTGACCATTGTTTATTTTCATATTGAGACAATTTGTGTCAGAATGTGACGTTGGACCATGGTTGACCATGCTTGACGTTGGTTGACCATGGTTTATTTTGATATTGAGACAATCTTTGTCACAATTTGATGTTGGACCATGATTGACCATGATTATAATCCCAAGGAATTTATATTAAACCCCAAGTATTAACGTTATAAACCATTTTAATAATATTATGCCTTAGGAATATGAACCCTTATAAATCTAAGGGAATAATAAACCCAATGGAATAATATTATAAATCAAAGCTATATAAACCCTAAGATAAATATTATAAACCCTAAAATAAACATGGTTTACCATGGTTTATTTTTGTATTGAAACAATCTTTATCACATGCAATGTTGGACCATGGTTGACCATGATTGATTTTCATATCAAGAAAATCTGTCACAATGAGACATTGGACCATGGTTGACCATGCTCGATTTTCATATTGACACAATCTTTGTCACAATGTGATGTTGTACCATGGTTGTCACAATGTGACGTTGGACCATGGAACAATCTTTGTCACAATGTGGCCATGGTTATTGACCATGGCTTAAAATGATTCATTTTCATATTGTGACAATATTTTTCACAATGCGACATTGGACCATGGTTTCCCATGGTTGATTTTCATATTGAAACAATCTTTGCCACATTGTGGCATTGAACCATGGTTGACCACAATTTATTTCCATATTGAGCAAATCATTGTCACAAACCCAAGAGATTAATATTATAAACCCAAGGGATAAATATTATAAACCCTAAAATAAACATTAAACCCTAACATTAATATTATAAACTTCAAGATTAATATTATAAACCCAAGGGATTAATATTAAAACCCCAAGGGAATAACATTGAACCCTAGCATTAATATTATACCATAGATATATAAAACCTAAGATTAATAAACCCTAGGATTAATATTAAATCATACAATTAATATTATATACCTTAGGGTCAATATTATAAATCCAAGAGATTAATACTATAAATCCAAGGGATTAATAAACCCAAGGGATTAATATTATATACCCAATGGATATAAACCAAGGCAAATAATATTAAACCAACGGGATTATTATTAAAAACTTAAGGGATTGATGAACTGAAAGGATTAATATTCAATTCAATTCAATTCAACCAAACAACCAAGCAATATGTTTGTCCCAAGATCCCAAAATGTTAGCATCCATATAAACAAAACACCCAACGAAATTTCCATTTTCCTCAAAGACTTTGCACATCCAAATTTCTATCAAAAGACCTAGTATATTGACACACACATATCAATTACGCAAGATCCTAAAGAGTGGATTAAAGCCAATATACCATATGTGTAGTTGTAAAAAACTACAACAACCTTTGAGCTTCATAATTAGACAAGCAATTGCCCGTAAAGGTGCAAAGGTACGTCGAAGGAATACAAGATTTAGGAAATTCATCTCGCCACGAACACACTATTGAATGCACGCACATGAGGCTTACTAAACTCTCTAATGCAAGGTAGATTAACATAACCAACAGCAAGAAGGGACAAAAAAAACATAATAGACAATTTATATGTTGGGCTTATATATATATATATAAACCTATTGTTATGAATCCAAATAATTGATGTGTTTGAGATGGTGTTGGAGGGGAAATGAACTAACCGAACTGCAATCTATAAAGGACATTCTTATAAATTTCAAAGGCTAAAAATAATCGTGTAGTGTTTGTTCACCAAGATGCATAATTCCCCTACAATTACATTTAGTGCTTTGTTCCTAATAGGAGTACAAGTGATCAATGAGTGTGTAAATAAAATCTATAAATTAATGTAAAGAACATAAGTCATATGAGTTATTTAAAAACAAAGATGTAATTACAACCCAAGGTTTAAAGAAGAAGATGTAAATATATTGTTGAATAACATTGTTTTTTGACCAACAAATAAGTGAAAAAATATTCCATAATCCAACATAAATTTTTTCATAAAAGAAAATGATATATTTTCCCATAAATTTTGTAATGATATAGATTTAAAATAAATAAATAAATAATATTAAAATACATACAATTTCCCTACAATTACATTTAGTGCTTTGTTCCTAATAGGACTGCAAGTGATCAATGAGTGTGTAAATAAAATCTATAAATTAATGTAAAGAACATAATTCATATGAGTTGTTTAAAAACAAGGATGTAATTCCAAATCAAGGTTAAAAGAAGAAGATGTAAAGATATTGTTGAATAACATTGTTTTTTTGACCAACAAATAAGTGAGTAAATATTCCATAATCCAATATATTTTTTTAGAAAAGAAAATGACATATTTTCCTATAAATGTTGTAATATAATTTTTTTAGAAAAGAAAATGACATATTTTCCCCTAAATGTTGTAATGATATAGATTTAAAATAATATTAAAATACATATAATTGAAATTAAATTAAAATTTTGAAATTGTTAATATTTAAAAATAGTTTGGGGGAGGGGAGCAGCTCAATTGTTTAATCCTAGGAATGTGAAATTGTTGCAACTCAAAAGATCCAGGTTCAAATCCCTCATGTTGTGACCCAAGCTATAGGAAGGACATGTTTGCTAGTAATGTTGGGTTCCTCTACATTTTATATAAAGGTTCTCTACACATTAAATTATTTGTTTAGATTTGTTTATGGAAAATTTAATGACAATCAAGAGCAAAAAAATGTAGCCCACGTCATTTTCAATATTTTATAATAATTTATGAGGCTGCAAGATTTACTGTCATTTAATTATTCAATATTTTAAATTTATCTTGGATACAATTTTAGTTGATTTGTTTAAACTTTGGTATGAATTGTTTGGAATTACAAGTTTTACTTATGTAGTCATTACAATTTTAGTGTTTTTTATGTAGGCATTACAATTTGACTGTTTCAAAGATTTTTTAACTCTTAAATTTATTTATTTATATATATTTTTTATAATTTTGGTGGGACTACATTTTCATTATGTCCAATATAAAAAAAATCTAAAATAATAAAATTTCTATGTGAAAATTTGAAAATTTCTTCATCCTTTTAACTTTCAAAATATTTTCAAAAATTCTTGACATTCTAAAACCACATGATAATCTCTCTTAAAGCATATATATATAATTTTCTTTATTATTATTATTATTATTATTTTCGTTGCACGAAATGATATTTTTAATACCGATTCCATATATAAACATTTTTTTATGTATATAAAATTTGTACAATATAATATATAAATCAATTAAATTTAAACATTCTATTAATTTAAACAAATAAAATGTAAAATTGAAGTTTAAATTAACTTACCTTCTATTATAAGTAAAATCACTCAAATAATAATGTCATATGAAATCAATAAATTTTAATAAATAATTAAGATAATTTAATATATTATTAATACAAAATAAAAATAAATGTAATATAAAATTAGAAGAGATTATATGAAAACACATATTTTATATCACCTTTAAGTTATAAAGTTTCAAACCACTATATCAATCAACCATGAGCAGAGTAATGCAAAACAGAAGCAACTGAAAACACATAACTGAAACTGAGAACGATAATTTAAAAAGACAACAGACCTCAGCTTACATAACCGTCATTGAAACAAGCCTTATCTCCCATTATTCTATTTTTTCCTTATTATCAAATACAAAGTGCGTGAGAAACAAAAACCAGGAGGGTTACGAAGGTTACTGTATTGTTATTACAATTGGGCTCCAAAAAACATGCTTGCCATCGCTCCAGGCCCGTGACAAATTGTTTTTGAATTGACCGTCGACGAAAGTTACAACGAGGCTCTAATCGAGATGTTCTCCTTTTAGCGACACTGCGACCCCGCTAATGACATAGAGGTCCCAGATATAATGTTGAACTTTGTGCGCCTGGTATCAAATGGGAGGTCGATAGGACCCACTGCGTCGGTCCAAGTAGCCAAAATGTTCACACCGAGGGTTATATTTCATGTTTGAAAAGCTCAGTTGTTACCATGTTAAGCCCTCTGCTGGAAAAGGAAGCTACAACGGGAGCAGGCTTGACACCCTATTGGGTGCCATGAAATATTATGGTGGCGGTGGGGTTTTTGGTTGACTACATATATTTGCAAATCGAATCCACACCATCGCTGCCCACTGTAGCAGCGGGGAGCAGATGGGCGTCGGTGATGAGCCCTTGGCCATCATATGGGGTGTTAGCAAGTATCATTCCCACACCTCCATCCTACTAGACCGCATCCCCTTGGTCACCATGGGATTATCCCTACGCTAACACAACATAATCTTGCCTCTGACAACATTGGGATCCATGTACACGTACACGTACTATGAAACCATCTACACAATTGCCCACAATTCTATGTTACAACGAAACCAGTGATGACACGTGTCCACAATGTTTATGGGTAATTGATGCAGGAGCATCATGGTTCCAAATTTTGTATATTTAGTAGAATCTAGGGGGTCTTATGTTTTCAAGGGATTTGGTTCCCTAAGTATTTAATTAATGTAATTTTGAATGTTTTGAGTGATTTTATGTGAGAACTTTAGAATAGAATTTAATTAAATATTGTGAGGCATATTTGTAAATGTTCTCAAATGTAGGAGAACATGAGAGATTTATGCTAGTTAATATTTCATAGGGATTGTGAATCCTAGACTTAAGAATTAGTTGATGATTTTGTGGATTTAGAGGACTCTTAGGATTTGGTTGAGAAGATTGAGGATCTGAACCAGAGTTGGTTGCAGAACCTTTTGTATATATTTGTAAGCCTCGAAGGCATTAAGAGACCATTATTCTTAGATCTGTAATAGAGGAGATTTGATTGTAAGCCTACAGGCAGAGAGAGAGTAGTGTTGAGAGGCCACTAAAATAGAAAATCAGACCAAGAGGAGATCCATTATTGTGTAAATATTTGCTTGTGAATAGAAAACTCAATTCTGAGTTTGTGTAGGGTGTGTTGTGTTGATGAATTACAAAAATTGTGGATAATCAGAGTATTTCGTATAATATAGGTGTGCAAGTGAACTTGAGAAGGACCATACTGAGAATAGCGTGAAAAGGTGATTGTGGAGGTTTTATCGTTTTTTAGCACGAGTGAATCATCAGAATAAATCTCAGGAGGGATTTAACGCCGCAGAAGAACAACCAAGACCGAAACCCCGACAGTATACCAAGACACATAAGGAATCGCATGGAAGGATCCAAAGAAGGATGTGCAAATGAACCAAGTAAAGTTACACAGGAGGAGGCACAAGAACCGTCGAATCACACTTGATCAATAGCAGATGTAATTTCAGCAAAGTTGAAGGTTGAGATGGACGGTCAAAATCTTATTGCAGAAATAAAGGTTGAGAGATGGATGGTTAAGATCAAATCGCAGTATTGGAGTGGAGGAAGGACGGACAAGATCATGCCGCAGAGTGAAGCAGAGATTGACGGTCAAGATCATATTGCGAACATAAAGTAGGAGAATGGACGATCTAGATTATATCGCATTCGGCCATAAGATTGTTAGCGCACATCACTATCGACGATTTTTATATTTATATGTTAAGTTATCGCAATTTAATTGTTGTAAGTTGCGATGCGATGCGATCACATATCGCATCCGGTTAAAGGATGAAGGATTTGCAATATGGTTCAGTGATGCGATGCGATGAGGATTTGTGATAAAATTTTTGCGATATGGTGAGTTTTGCGATGCGTAAGGAAGCGCTAAAGGAAAGGGTTTGGTTTTGCGATGCGATGTGGAGTCGCGATGCAATAAATATTTCCGGAGGAGGAAGCCTCAGTGAACGTGAAGCAGTCACATGCAGTAGATGAAAAGGGATGAAGGTAATAAGGGTAAGTATAAGCGATTAATGTTAAATGCGCTTATTGAGAAGGATTAATTTAGTTTTGAGCAGTCCTAAAAACTTGTTAATGATGATTTCGTGTAAATTAGGGATTCTTGGATTCTTGTCTTTTAACTTCAAATTGGACTAAGGTTGGATTGAAGGGAACTTCCAGAGCTTCCACGTAAATGATTTTTTAGATTAAAGTGAGTTTTTAAAGGTTCTTAGAGATGTATGAACCTATCCACGGGTTTTAAGGTAGACTAAGTCTTAGGTACGCATTTGGGTATTTGTGGTCATATGGGTATCATTTTTGGTATCATTGCGAAACAAATATCTTTTGAAGAAAGTTAGACGAGTTATGTTCTTGATATTACTATTTCTTAATTGTGATTCTTGGAAGAAGGATCGGATATTAATCTGACCGTGAAGCGACGGAACACACGAAACATTAAAGTGTGGCGGAATATGGAAATGAAATTGATACTCATGAAGAGAATTTGCGAGGAGAATAAAGGAATGAGATAGTTGGCTTCAAAGTGCGAGATGAATGGTATTTTTGATAATGGAGATATTGAAGGTGATATGGTATGTTTTTATTTAACTCTGGTTTGAGAATATGTTTGCATATTTCGGGTTGCAGACAAAGAGGGAATATCTCAGCAAAAGAACAACAAAAGGAGTTTTAAGAAGAAGAACCAGTTGCGTTCTTGAAGGTAGCGTAAAGTGGATACTCTGAAGAAAAGTGGCAGAGAACTTAAATGTTCCAGATGACGATGGGACAGAGAGGACAAGAGTGCTCTCATAAGGAAGTGGAATTGCAGAAGCCAAGGAGTTGCGCAATAGAGGTTCCAAAGAGAGAACCAGTGTTACCAAAAGACCGAGCTCAAAGGAGAGAAGGCATGGTGAGGTACTTGCAACAGGTATGGAGACTTGCTGAGAAAGAGAGGCTTGGTACAATCCACAAGTGAACAAGATGGAGTTCACAAAAGAGGGGAATCTGATGATCACTTAGGGTCATTGCATAGGTTCAAAGGAAAGCCACAACAAAAGGAAACATAGGTAAAAGGCATAGAGATGATGATTCAAGAAGAGATTGATAGAGAGAAAGCTGAGATAAATTTATGTCTTGGGTTATTGATGGAAATGTTACAGATGAATAAGGGAGACCAGAGGTATGGTTGGATTATGAAAAGGAAAGGAAAATGGCATAGATTACAAGTGAAGTGGGAGCATAGATTGAATGCTCAATTGAAGGAAGAGTAAATCAGAATAAGTGAGTATGTGGAGAAAGTTTTGGTATGTAAACCAGAACATGGCCCATTAATTTATGAAATTAATGAAGAGATGGAGGAAAATCCTACAAAGGATCCGAATCATATGAAGGATTCAGAGCAACAAGAAGACGTGATGGTTGAAGCATCGAGTGAGACAGCAAGGTCTTATGTTTTTAAAATTGATAATTTGTGTATGTTTGCAGGTGAAATATATAATGATGGACAATTTTTGGGTATTGTCAAAGAAGAGGAAGCAGAGAGACAGAATTTGAATTTTGTTTTAAAGAAGGATGAGACAGTTAGGTCTCATGAGGAATATCATACACAGTTGGAGGAAGATATTGCTTTTCAGCATACTGCAAGAGTTGTAAGCAGATGTAGTTTGGCTTATATGGGTAGCCAAAAGCAAGCAGAAGAAAATGAAGATATCAAGCATACAAATTTAACGGTTGAGGAAGCTAAGAGAGATATTTTATTATTAGAAAATCTGTTAAGGGAGTCTGAGTCAAACCATGGATTGATACCTCAGGTAAATGATTTAAGTTTTTTTAATCTTGATGAAGAAATGAGGTTTCTTGAGGGATTCATAGGTAGATATGTGAATGAGGAATATTTAGTCAACCCAGAAAGACAGATGGAAGTGTCACATAACAATGACAAAGAGAAGAATAGTAATGAAGAGGAAGATGGGGTAGATATGTCTCATGCTAAAGAAGAATCAGTCTTAGAACTGAAGGATACTAAAGTGACTACGAGGATTAGTCAAGGAGATGAAGGACAGCTATGGGATGTTGTCAAGGAAAAGGAGAGTTATGCTGGCATTGATAAACATAGTGATGAGGTGTTTCAAAGGAATCAGGTAGAAAGTAAATTGTTGAACTGTTTGCTGGAAGCATCTGAGTATGATGGTTTTTATCAAAGATATTGAACAGAGGATGTTTGGAGATGAGATCAAAGTTAAGAAGCAAAAAAAGGGTAAGGATGTAAGGGTGGTAGTAAGAATCCAACAAATCCAAAGTGAAGGTAACAAACAATAGTTTGAAGATAAATGGAAAGAGTGCATCAATAGATGGCAGAGTGAATACCAGTCAGAAGATAAATTGGACACGGAGATTGAAATAATAAGAAGGTTGATGATGAAAGTGTCTCAGAAGAAAACATCAGCAAGAAAACAAAGCAGCAACAGCAAGGAAAAGACAGTAGCATACTGTGAGAGCATAGCCAGTGGGGCAATGCAACATAAAGTATGGAGACCTGGAGAACAGCGACAAAAAACAAAACAACAGAAAGGAAGAGAGGCAACCAAAGACAAATTACAAACTAAGGTTTGGGATCTAGGATAAATTTCATCAGAATTGAAAACACGTGATCTGGAGATCATGATTAATTTATACCTTAGGAGTCTGATGCAGGAGCATCATGGTTCCAAATTTTGTACATTTAGTAGAATCTAAGGGTCTTATGTTTTCAAGGGAGTTGGTTCCCTAAGTATTTAATTAATGTAATTTTCAATGTTTTGAATGATCTTATGTGAGAACTTTAGGATAAGATTTAATTAAATATTGTGAGGCATATTTGTAAATGTTCTCGAATGTAGGAGAACATGAGAGATTTAGGCTAGTTAAGATTTCATGGGGATTTTGAATCCTAGACTTAGAAATTAGTTGATGATTTTGTGGATTTAGAGAATTCTTAGGATTTGGTTGATAAGATTGAGGATCTTAACCAGAATTAGTTGCAGAACCTTTTGTACATATTTGTAAGCCTCGAAGGCATTAAGAGACCATGATTCTTAGATAGGTAATAGAGGAGATTTGATTGTAATCTTACGGGCAGAGAGAGAGAGAAGTAGTGTTGAGAGGCCACTAAAATAGAAAATCAGGTTGAGAGGAGATTCATTATTGTGTAAATATTTTCGTGTGAATAGAAAAATCAATTCTGAGTACGACCAGACCGAGAATAGCGTGCAAAGGTGATTGTAGAGGTTTTATCATGTTTGAGTACGAGTGAATCATTAGAATAAATATAAGGAGGGATTTAACGCCGCAGAAGAACAACCAAGACCGAAAACCCGACAGTATACCAAGACACATAAGGAATTGCATGGAAGGAGCCAAAGAAGGATGCGCAAAGTAACCAAGTAAAGTTACACAAGAGGAGGCACATGAACCGTCAGATCACACTTAATCAATAGCGGATGTAATTTCAGCAAACTAGGTTGAAGGTTGAGATAGACGGTCAGAATCTTATCACAAAAATAAAAGTTGAGAGATGGATGGTTAAGATCAAATCACAGTATTTTAGTGGAGGACGGACAGCCAAGATCGTGCTGCAGAGTGAAGTGGAGATTGATGGTCGAGATCATATCACGAACAAAAAGTAGAACGGACATTCCAGATTATACCGCATTTGGCCATAAGATTGTTAGCGCACATTGTTATCAGCTATTTTTATATTTATATGTTAAGTTATCACAAGTTAATTGTTGTAAGTTGTGATGCGATAAGAAATGGGGTTTGCGATGCGTTGCGATCGCATATCGCATCCGGTTAAAGGATGAAGGATTTGCGATGTGGTTCGGCGATGTGATGCGATGAGGATTTGTGATGGAAGTTTTCCGATATGGTGAGTTTTGCGATGCGCGAGGAAGTGCTAAAGGAAAGGGTTTGGTTTTGCGATGCGATGTGGAGTCACAACATGATAAATATTTTTCGAAGGAGGAAGCCTCGGTCAACGTGAAGCGGTGTCGTGCAGCAGATGAAAAGAGATGAGGGTAATAAGGGTAAGTATAAGGGGTTAATGTTAAATGCGCTTATGAGAAGGATTACTTTGGTTTTAAACCGGAGTCCCACAAAGCCTGTTAATGATGATATCCGCATGTAAATTCGAGATACTTGTCTTTTAACTTTAAATTGGACTAAGGTTGGATTGAAGGGAGCTTCCGCATAAATGAATTTTTTTAGATTAAAGTGAATTTTTAAAGGTTCTTAGAGATATATGAACCTATCCTCAAGTTTTGGGTGGACTAAGTCTTAGGTCTGCACATTTGGGTATTTGTGGCCATATGGCTACATCAGTAATACAACACCTCAACTGCGTGGCAATATTAATTATTAAGTATAAACCTAACAGTTTCAGCACCAAAGTTGTAAAGTTTGAGGTAGACTGCACCAGAGCCATAAAAGTTAAGCAATATGGAACAAGACGAAACCATAGCCATAAAAGTTAAGTGAGACAGAACTAGACCAAACCGGAGCCATAAATGTGATTTACTTGGTGGATCAGAGGTAAAACAAAGGCGCTCGCCTGTATCGTGTAGACAAAGAGTCAAATACACTATAGGTTCAAGTTTGTGAGTCGGTATTGAAAGGTAAACAATCAAGGTTGTTTGTATAACTAGGGTAACTGGTATCATGTTGTAACTGGATTGTCGCAGGTAGCTACTCCATTCCCAACCCCATCATGCTCGTTAGTGTTTGTTGGTTGTTTACTTCACCTCTTCAACATATCGATTAAGTGCTCCTGCTTTGGTATGCTCGATGTGTGTGCTCGTGTATGCTCAATGTGTGTGCGCGCTTCCTTATCCATGCTCGATGGCCCACTGATTGAAGGCCTACGTCATTGTTCTCGATCCCAATCTCTAACCAATGGATATAGGTCTTTATATTTATGCTAGCCTACCTTTCATACTAATTATCTGCAGGAGCAACAAAGATCTCATTAATAATGCATGGGCACGTGCAATTTATAAACCACTAGCAGAAGCTGTCTTGAACGATGTCATTGAACCAAATGATGATTGGTAGATTGAACCAAATGATGGCACCATAGGTAGTTCGAAGTTCGAAATGAGATCAATGCGTATCAAGATCTCAATCAACAAGTAGGTCTTCACATTAAGGTTTGTAGGTCAAGTAGCAAGAGAGATTTCTGGTTCTTCAAATTTGAAAAAAGCTTATCAAATGTTGTTCCGAAAGAAACCCTTGTTTGTAGTAGTTTTGGTTGGCTTCAGAAACAGGTTGAGCGATTAGGTGAAGAACAAGCCTCTAATTGTATAATGCAAAGGAGGAGTCACTTTGCTATATCGTGTATGCAAAGAGTCACTAACCTCTGTCAACTAAGTTCAGTGAACCTATGTCAGCTAAGTTCAGCGGTAAAGGAAGTTTTCTAGGAAAATTTCAGCGGAGGGACAGAAGGCTAACTTAAAAGCACCACATGGAGTTTTCATGAGCTCATTGAAATCTCTACAGTGTCGGCCTATGAATCTCTACAGTGTTTTTTTTTTGTAAACTTAGTAGATCCTTGCTATTTTCTATTCATTAAACAAAATGCAGGTCATAAAAATTTACAGCTTTTAGCCTCAACCTGCCCATAGGAAACCAGGTCTGTTGGCTGTCTTAAAGAGTTATAAGCCATCTAAAACTTAAACAGCTTAAGGCGGTCTCTTATTGTCTTTAAGGAACTATTATCTATCTTTCCTTTCATAAACATATAAGGAACGTAAATGCTATCTGTTATCATAACAAAAACATAATATAGAATGTCAATCATCAGATGGCTCTATAGGAGCCGAGTCTTTTACACTCAATCCTGGCATTTCGACCTGGTGCATGCTTTGTAGATGTCTCTCAATTTGCCCCATTCGGACACTCTGGTGATGTTGCCACATGTTGATTTCCTAGATGGCTCTGTTGAAGTAAGCTAGAGTTGAGGTTGCATGCGGGTCACCCCCTATCTCTTCGACAAAGAGAATTGTCTTCACCAAAAGACACTTCAGTATCCAATAGGTGCGGATCGAGTGATGGAACAAAGACAATCTATTGCAAGTATTACCGAGGTCAATTACCATAGGGTTCAATTCTTCTTCAGCTAGTTTAGCTTCCTCTTCTTCCTTGGCCCTTGCATCTTGTTCCCACCCGTGAATTAAAGACTTGATGTAACAAGGTGTGCCATCCAAATAGGTGTGGAACAAATTCTCCATTACCTCTTTACTAGATTTTCAACCTTATTTGACTGGGGCAGGTTTGGGAGCTTTGGCTTTCCCCTTATCCTTTCCATCCTTCTTAGTCGATTGGCCTTTCACCGTTGTCTTCAGTTCTCGGCTTTTCACGAATCTCTACAGTGTTACTAAGAAGAACCTCACAATAAAAAACGCCTTCAGTGTAATTATAATAAATAACCCAATTAGATTAAAGGTGAGTGTCAATTGAACTACAACCCATGGGCATAAATTAGACTATAATAAATAAATAAAATGAATTATAATAAAATAGGTTGTAATAAATAAATGAATTTCACTCACTGAATTTGAGTTATGAAATTTAATTTTACATTATATAAAATAATAGATAGAAATTATGTCTTTAGTATAACTCTTTGGGCTTTTTAGTGCCAGAATCTGTGGAAAAATTTGAGCTAAAATCTTTATTTGTGTTATTTAAACTGGTTTTTTTACTGTATATATGGATTCAACACTTCTTGAAGGCACTTCAATTCCTTAAGACACTTCAATTGTTTTTTTATTATATTTGAGTTATGAAATTTAATTTCACATTAAATAAAATAATAAATAGAAATTATGTCTTTAGTATAACTTTTGAAAAAATTGAGGTGAAATCTTTATTTGTGTTATTTAAATTGGTTTTTTTACTATATATATGGATTCAACACCCTGCAAAACCTTAAGGCACTTCAATTGTGTAAGGGTTTAGAGAAATTAGACCAAAAAAATCCACCAAAAAAGTTTCCAAAAAGTCTCACATTTAGTTTTTTATTGTATTTGAGTTATGAAATTTAATTGGGTTTAGAGAAATTAGACCAAAAAAATCCACCAAAAAAGTTTCCAAAAAGTCTCACATTTAGTTTTTTATTGTATTTGAGTTATGAAATTTAATTTTACATTAAATAAAATAATAAATAGAAATTGTCTCTAGTATAACTTTTTGGGCTTTTTAGTGCCAGACTCTGGTGGAAAAATTTGAGCTAAAATCTTTATTTGTGTTATTTAAACTGGTTTTTTTACTGTATATATGGATTCAACACCCTGCAAAACTTGAAGGCATTCAATTGTTTTTTTATTATATTTGAGTTATGAAATTTAATTTTACATTAAATAAAATAATAAATAGAAATTATGTCTTTAGTATAACTTTTTGGACTTTTTAGTGCCAGAGTGTGGTGAAATCGTTATTTGTGTTATTTAAATTGGTTTTTTTACTCTATATGGATTCAACACCCTGCAAAACCCTAAGGCACTTCAATTGTGCAAGGGTTTAGAGAAATTAGACCCAAAAAATCCACCAAAAAATTTTCCAAAAAGTCTCACTAAAAAAACTCGATTTAGATGGGATATGGAACTTCATTTTTAGTATTAGACTACAAATATGGAATTTAATTTTCATAAATAAAATAATAAATCACAAATTCTAATACCAATAAAAATTAAAAAATTGAATCTATATCTCAAATTCTATTAACCTTCAGCATAGATCCATCTTAAATAGAAATTTAAGATGAAATTAATGGGATCAATTTATTCTATTTTTGAATGTTATATATAGTACAAATTTTATATATAGTATTTATTCATGATACGTAATTTTTTTATATACAACATAAAAATATGTATTTTAACAATTTCTTTTCTATATATAAACATACATGAAGTACATGACATAAAATAGTCATTCCATTTTTTAATGCTATATATAGTACATATAGAACCAAATATATATTTTTTTTCGGGATACATAATTTTTTTATATACAACCTTTTTTTGTAGGCTTGGTAGATCCTCTTTTTTCTATTATTTTAAATAACTAATTACATCAAGATAATAAAATCATTGGGTGCCGTAACTTGCCCTCTGGCAAACCAAGTTGGCTACCTAACAATTTTGTAAGCCATCCAAAAGCCATGCAGAATATGACCTTATATATATAAATCCTATCATCTACATTCCTACTTACATGATTGTCTACACAATTAATAGTAAATGTTATCCTCATATTCATAAACATCAACAAAATTGTAAAGAGAGCCATTATCATGACTACTCAGTGTTCTCAGTTAAGGCAGATTCCACCGATGCGGAGCCTCGAGCGGTGTACCCCAAGAACTTTGTTGGAGACTAAATGCATGGTAAATGATCTTCAATGCAACGAAGCCACCCGACTTGCTTATGCAATTGAAATTGCAATTTCTCGAATTCTTTTTTATAATTCAAGAATTCTTATACAACAATGGCCATATTCACAGCAACAAGTTCCAAGGCCTTGGACAAGATTTTCTCTTCATAGACCAGTATAGGTAGAGAGAGTGTTTGTCATACGCCCGCGTGTTTTCCCAGGTTTGAGCACCAAATCTTGTCAAGCCTGGGCTCCATATCCATTATCTCTGCGTGGTGATTTAAACTCTCCTCCCACTCCTCTGTCAACTAGCTGATTTTCTCCTCTATACTCTCTTGATAGGCTTCTACAACCTCTTTAATGATATGCCCAATGGGTTTATGGCCTCTGGGTTACCCCCAGAAGAACTAGACATACCCTCAACGCAACAACCTCTTTACTTCTTGCCCCTTCCCCTCGAGGCAGGGCTACAAGACGAAGTACCTACATGGGTCATATTCACAAATTTGCGGTTGGGATACATGCCAAGAACTAGGGTGCAAGCATGAAGACCAAGCCTATGGTGACCCAGCGCTCAAGTCGTGAAACTTGCATGCCCACATGTCCATATAGCAACATGAAAACATAAAAAGAGTTGACCTTTCTTCCACTTAAAATACTACCCAACATCCCAACAACAAATTGGGGTTTCTCCAAAATTTCCTTTAGACCAAGGATTGATACCACCTTGGACCCAAGAATGAAAACTCGACATAGAGTACTGACGCACAGCTCCCCTGTAGGGATGAACTCAAACGATGTTGTTCTACAGACAAGGGGAGGGTTCAAAGGGTTGTCACCATCCCGACTCCTTCGAGGGTTCCCCCATTCTAACATACTCGACACCATACAAGTCGAGTACCCATCCAATGAAAACAGAGTTTAAAATAGGCAAATACCAAAACACTACAACAATTATGGTAGTCTTTTAAATTTTCCAAGTTGGACACAAACCCCCCATTACAAAAGCTCACAACTTCAAGCCAGACCACCTCAGGACAGAGAAAGAAAAACGGGGGTGGAATTGCTATACATACCAAAGAACCAACACTAATAACTGATGGAGGCACTCATGTGCGTGACCATTCCCATTCACCACCTTCGCACGACCTTGAACCATAGTATCGCCTTCTCTATGGAGCATGCTTGCCAACAAATGTCGCAAATGCTTGAAATTGTCAAAACCCTCTACTTTATTACATTTGCATGTCCTGCAAGTCTTGCCACAGCTGTGGTGGTCAATTGGCTTGTCCCTTACACGCATCATCATGAATTCCCATTTGTGAGTCCCATCGCAAAGGCACACCCCGATCGAGGGATTGGATCAGTAATCACTAAGCTTCTCAAGATGTTGATCCTATCTTGCTCTAAAATGACCTGCAACGATTCCATACAGGCATCTCTATTCTGTAAGAGCCAAGACAACTCCAAAGTTTCCAATTGGTGAGCACATCCCAAGTTGCCAAAGAAGTTACATGGTTACCTTCCCTTCTAACATGCAATGAAATGATATAGTAAAAGTTATGGATTAAATCCCCCAGATCCTGCGCCAACCTAACCGTTCTTCAATTGTACCTAAGCTTATATCCCAATTAGTCCTCTAACTCAATATCTTGAGTGTATTGATAACTAGTTGGGAGTCTCCTTCCACTACCATCTTCATGTAGCCCAATTTAATGTCCAGGATCATTTCTTCTCAGAGTCATGCAAATTTCACTTCATTACTATTTGCATATCAACAGTGGTCTGCATATACAAGTCTAGCCATTGCTCTGTTGTCCCGCAAAAGTGCCTCAGAGCCCGCAGACCATAGGTTACCTTTTGAAGAACCATAAAGTTTAATTTAATGAATACCTCCGGAGGGGTGTTAAAAATTACATCAGAACACCCTTTGGGGATATCATGCTCTTTTGCCATGTCTCCCTAAGAGAAGCTCTACGTATAAAAGAGATCCTCCAAGACTTCATGGAATCTTCAATGACAAGTCTCACATTTTCTTTTCCAATATAGCTAAGAATATCAAAACCTTTCAAACCAGTATACTCAATTTTGGAATTAGCTCTCTTCTCGCCAAGTACCTTGGCATGCTTTTATCTCTTCCAGTTTCCATGCGATTATCTCTGCCTTGGCATGAATAAGAACAGTGAGAGAGGGTCTCCTTCTCTCAAACCTCAAGAAGGATTGAAAGTTTTGGTTGGAGATCCATTCAAGAGAATGGAGCACACTAGGGAGGACACCAGATCCATTCGATCCATCTTTAGTCAAAGCCATAGGCAGTGAGAATGATGGTCAGGAAGATCCAATTGATGTGATTGTAGGCTTTAAACAAGTCAAGCTTGATCATCATACCAAGGAATTTTAGATGTTTTAAGAGAGTCGATAGCCTCTTGAACAATGACAAAGCAATTCAATGTCTAGTAGCCCTCAACAAATCTAGTTTTGCTCCAAAGAGACAAGGCAAAGGAGCATTAATTTGAGATGTTTGTAATGAGAGTGTCTATCGGTCTAAACCATTGTCGATCCTCTAATTTTCATTTTTAGATATCATCATAAATTTGATCCTCTAATTTTCATTTTTAGATTTGGTAAGTGAGGAGAGGGAATGTGAATGCAAGCAAGAATATATTTAAAGCTTATGCTTTTAAAAATATTATGAATGCTTGGGAAGATGTTTAAAGCTTATGCTTCTTTAAAAATATTATGAATGCTTCAATAGTGCATTTAATAGGCATAAGCTTTAAACATCTATTGAATGCTTATACTACAAACTTTATATAATAAAATATGAAAATTTTAATTCAACAACTCTTTTCCTATATATAGAAAAATATGAAATAGATAACATGACATAAATTAGTTAATATAAATCTTAGAAAAAATATGAATTAAATAACATGACATAAATTAGAAATATGAAATATATGACAGACATAAATTAGTTAATATAAATCTTCAAATAATGTATTTAATATTTTATTATATAAAGTTCATAACATAAATTAGTTATTCTTTAACTTATTATAATATTTTTTTAAAGTACATTTCTAAAACATTTTCCTAAAAACATTCATAATATTTTTAGATAATTTTAAAACATTTTCCTCAAAGCATTCATCATATTTTTAAATATTTAATTATAAAGTTGATAACATTTAAATATCTCCATAAACATTCACATCCCTCTCCTATTCACATCCCTTCTCCTTACTCTATGTAATAAGGAACCAATAAGCCTATCAACTTCATAAAAACAAAAGAACAAAATCTAAAATGCAAATAACAAATTCAATTAATCATTAAAAAATTCAATAGAGTTGTTTTTAGTGCAACTTTTTGAAGTTTCAAGTACCAAAATCCAGTGAAAATTTTTGAGGTAAAATCTTGGATTTTGTTATTCAAACTGATTTTTTGACTCTATATATAAATTCAGCACCATCAAAAACCTCTGACACTTCAATTGTACAAAGTTAGCAATCAAGCTTCTCTTTTCAATAAATTCCTGTCAGAATTTAGAGAAATTACAGTGTAAAAAGTCACTGTAAAAACCTTCAATAATATCCTCACAATACAATTTTGATAATTATAACAAACAAAAAATTAATAAAAATGAAAAAACTACTTTCAAAAAATTAATAAAATTGAAAACACTTAAATTCTCTAATAAAAAACTAATAAAATTGAAAAACCTTAATTTTAACTTATTTCTTATATATATATAAATATGGAATATTCGAAAATATGAAATAACTAACATAAATTAGTTAACATGAAAATTTAATAAAATTGAAAACACTAACTTTAACAACTTTTTTCTTATATAAAAGGAAAAAAAAATGAAATAGATGACATAAATTAATTAACATAAATCTTCAAAATTCTATTAAAATATCTTAAAAAAAAACAAGTTCTCAACATCTTCCCCAACCATTCACATCCTCTCTTTTCATTCTATGTTGTAGAATGAGAATAGAATAACTAGATTGTAGAATAAGCCTAAAATATATGATATAAAACTTCAAATAGTTTATTGAAAATCTTATTATTTTTATTATATAAATTTAATAAAAAAAAACAATAGTTAATATAAATCTTCAAAATCTTATTTAGATATTTTATTATTTTCATTATATAAATTTAATAAAATAAAATAGTTAACATAAATTTTCAAAATCTTATTTAAATATTTTTTTTAAAATATGAAATTCTGTTAATCATAAAATTTAAAAATTTGTAAATTACAAATTCTGTTAGTCATAAAATAAATTTAATATTTGTAATTTTGATTATAATAACAAAAAATAATAATTACAATGAAAAAACACAAATTTTAATACACCATTCACACTACATCATAGCAGATGTGAGATAAAACATCGTTGAATATTTTATTAGTTAAAGACGTTCGCATAAAAAATTAAATTGCTAAAATAAAGACAATTTGATTATTATGAACACATTAAAATATAGGTAAGGTAAATTTGAAAGTTACAAAAATAAACAGTCGAGTAAAATAATCATGACAGAAGTTCAACTCTGATTGCAATCAAAATTGGCACTTGTTTATCAGATAAGTGCTCTATCCCAAGCAAAAATTGAGTTGAGATAAAACTAAAATCTTCGATGTGAGATATTCATTAGCGATAATGAAACAAAAGTTAACCAATGAAGTGAAACAAAAAAACATGAACCATTGCAACATGTGCTCTGGTAATACAAGTGCTGAGGAAAGATGCTGCACTTACATGATTGATTTATATATGCAGAGCTTCAATGATCTAGACACCACAATAACGACGCATAACAGTCCATTTGTTAATGTACATAACCTATTACTTGCAAAACAAAAAATACCCAAACCGACATGAACCATTGTGACCACTTTGAAACTTACAAAGAACAAATGTTTTCTGAGGTCAAATGTATTAAAGGGTCATATACAAGCCCTCATCCCCATCATCATTAAAACCTATTAACCATGAATAAAGCCATATGTAACTAGCCCTGGTACATAACTACTCCCAATACCTATTACCCATTCAGATAAATTCTATAAATCTAGAAAATAAACATTTTTCTAAGAGCGTATATTACATGTTAACATATACAAACCCTAACCCACATCATTCATAAAACCCTAAAAGGCTCAACAAAAAGCTCAATAGAATAGTTTTTTTAAACCTGAATTCATTAAAAAAAAATTCAAAAATCAAGTTGTGTTTAAATTATATTTTTTGTGTAAATAAAATTGAAAACCCTTAAGTCATCCAAAATCACCAAAAAAACCACTTTGAAACTTGAAAGGTCAAATGTATTGAAGGGTCATATACAAGCTCTCATCCACATCATTTTTAAAACCTATTAACCATGAATGAAGCCATATCTAACTAGCCCTAGTAAGTAACTACCCCCAATACCTATTACCCATTAAGATAAATTCTATAAACCTAGAAAATAAATGTTCTGAGATAACATATATTACATGTTCACATATACAAACCCTAACCCACATCATCTGTAAAAACCTAACAAAAAGCTCAATAGAATAGTTATTTTTCTCTGAATTCGTTAAAAAAATTTCAAAAATCAATTTTGTGTTCGAATTATATAAATTCAAAAATCAAGTTGTGTTTGAATTATATTTTTTTGTTGTTGTGTAAATAGATTCAAAATCATCAAAAATCATTAGATCACCCAAAATTACTTAACCAAAAAACACTTTTAGGCCACCCAAGATACTGAAACACCCAAAATAAGAAGCACCCAAAATAACTTTAATCAAAATAACAAAACCCTTAGATCACCTAAAATAGCTTATTCAAAATACTGAAACCCTTAGTTCACCCAAAATAACTAAACTAAAAAATCAAAATAACAAAACCCTTAGATCACCTAAAATAGCTTATTCAAAATACTGAAACCCTTAGTTCACCCAAAATAACTAAACTAAAAAATTGAATTGAGGCTAGTTTAATATTAAAATTAGTTTGATGACTGTAACCCATATTTTGAAGTTAGTTTAATAACTCTAGCCCAAATTTTCAAAAAACTTTCACAAAATTTTTCATAATCTTATCATTTTTAAACATGGTTGGTTTTTTAAATATGGTTTTTTAAGACTACTGCAACCTAAAATCCAAATCTTTAAAAGCCCAAGAAAATCACTTCGCGTAAATTACAGGTTCACACACCCACAATATCTGAAAAGACCTAAAATCCAAAAATCCAAACCTTTAAAGACGCCAGATCTACTACCCCTAGAACCTATCATCACTTTAGATAAATTTGGAAATAGATCTAAATACCAAGTAGCATTCCTCGAACTTTTAACCAAAGAAAAAAACAAGCACCAAATAAGCCAAAGCAAGAATTGTTTCGAGAAGAAGGGCTCTCAGACACGGCCAATTTATCCGCATAGGGGACGTTACGGCGTCAACAGTTTGCATCAAAACCCTCACCTACGCCAAGTCATCGCCTCGTTCGTAAACACCAGACGATCATCAAGAATTTACCAAAAAGGATCTTCCAACTTCGCGAGGATGAGGGTTTAACCGCAACAGCTTAGGCCAGCCCCTGTTTCGGTGTGGTTAAGACAGATAGTCATCATCGAGCCAATCCGGTATCGTTCAGAAGAAAATTAAAAGCATCACAGGAAAAATTACCTAAACCAAAACCACCAATCTTGCACCAGAAAATACGAATCTATGACCACTTTAATTAGATTTGAAAAGTAAATCAAGGACCCACGGCCCGGGCCATCCGATGTGATCAGCAAGACAGCCCATCCACAAGAATCAGAACTTTGGGGCGCAGAGCATCTGATACCATCACCAAAAACCCTAATCCACAGAACTACAACTCTGGGTCGCAGAGCGTCCGATACAATTATCAAAACGGCCAATCCGCAGGACTCGACCCCTGGAGCGCAGGGCGTTTGATACCGTCACCAAGACGGCCAATCCGCAGCACTGCACCTTTCAGGGACATAGTACCTGATACAATGGCCGCTACGGCCAATCCACAACACGAAACCTTGTAGCTGCTGGCCTTGCCTATTTATAATTACATAACAGAAACCCTAGGATCTATTTTCATTTGAAACCCTAATCAAGGCTTGAGTTAATCCGCTAACTCGAGTTCTTAGGTTGGACTATTACTTGTTTGGGATATAACTCTCCTAATCTTAGCAAATGTTGGTGGACTTAACACGGCTAGCTTTTCCACTCACATTGTTTCGTCATTTTCACTAATTTTACATTTCCTTCTACTCACATTGTTGGGTCATTTTCACTAATTTTACATTTCCATTATTGAAGCTCATTTATTTTATTACTATATGATTACATTGCTCACCCAGAAAGGACTTGAATCTGAAATTTCGGGGACCAATGTCCTCGCTCACATGGCCATTTTTTAAGCTCACAATCTCATTTCAATTTTGATCCTTGGTATGAGAGTGAAAATTTGACTTCCTATATATTCAAAATAATATTGGATCTTTCTAACTTTGAAATCCTGATAGCTGCATTAATTCTTTCTTAATGAATCAAATTTCTAACTTTGAATTCCTTAAGTTGCATTGATGCCCACCTAGATAAGATTACAGTACACAAAGCATAATTAACTCTACTTTGCTCAACCTTCTTCCATGCTTGTTGATATCTTAAAAGGAAAGTATACCCAACTAATGAGGAGTTCAATGTTGAAGCATTTAATATATGGTTGTGAAATCTTTAGGTTTATTTTTTGGTGAACTTACAGTTTAGCAACACGAAAAAATATCTTTGTCATGTTCAAACAAGCACGGACTATAATCCATGTGTGAAAATCTCACAACAAAGAGTGACAAAACTAGGGAAGTCAATCACAAATCACAAGTGGGGAAAGTTTGTGGAGGTGATGCATAGTGAATATTATCCTCAAAAGAAACACTTTTTTTGCAAGAAAAGCCTCATGGAAAACCCCATCTTTCTAAGAATATCTAGATGGAATGCAACTCAACCTCTAGCAAGAACCGCAACTGGTAAGCCAGTATGACTGAGACACACTCAACTTTGGCAATATTAAAACCAGAGACCTCGTGATGAACTCCACCTTGAAATAATTTATTTGTATTGATTTGTGATGAACTCCACCTTGAAGCAATCTATTTGAACTAATTCATGATGAATCCACCTTGAAATAATATATTTAAATTAATTCATGATAAACTCCACCTAGAAATAATATATTTAAACTAATTGAGCTAAGCCACGAGGATGGCTATAAAGCAATAATATATCCAAATTAAGCTCTAGTTCCTTACCATCCACTCTTCTAGGAACACATATTTCTTTATGACAAATATTGAAGAGAAAATTTATTGTAGGAACTACTATGGAAATCCTCCTTGTGACCAACATAGAAGGCAAACTTTTGATAAAGAAGCATTCTGCATTGAAGAACTAACAACAGAATATTGTCACTATTTGTAAAGCAATCAATAAAATTTACCTAGACGTAATGATCACATTGTAAGCATGCCAACAATGGCTAAAGCAACCTAATAAGTGGTGTTGATTCCATAAGTCAGTCGCAATCTTGGATGACAAGTGTTATGTGCACAAAATCATTCTACATATCACCATATAAGTTTGAATCCTCCAATGCAACATCTATTGCTATGTAGACAAAATCAATGACAACCATTACTCCTATATGGAAGAAAAAAGAAAAAAAACATGTTCCCAAGTGGATATCGATTCACTGACAACTTATCCACTCATTATTAATAATAAAAGTTAGAAGAACCTAACTTTTGTGAATATTGTCAAGTGTGTCAACGTTGTAACCATGCCAAACCCTTCATAATATGCCTTTATTTTATGAACTTGAGTCAAAAATCACATGTGATGTAACAACTTAAGCTCCAACACAATGTCAAAATTGCTTAAGGGTGAAATATTCTATGGCATTGCCTTGATGGACAAGTGTGTTGGACATTGGATAAACCAATGCTCCCCGTGTGTTTTGCGACATGGATTAACCCCCTCTCGTGGGTCCTTATCTCTAGTGATATGATCGTTGACTAACACATGCGGGTTTTGGTATAATGATAATCGTGATTCCCAACAAGTGGTATCAGAGCATAGGTCACGAGTACAATACACACCCGGATCGCGTTGGGGGAGATTGTTGGACATTGTATAAACCAACGCTCCCCGTGTGTTTCACGACATGGACTAACCCCCTCTCGTGGATCCCTATCTCTAACAATGCGGTCGTTAGCCAACACCTACGGGTTGTGGTATAACAGTAATGGTGATTCCCAACAAAGTGTGGCATGCTACTCAGTAAAACCTTTATTATGGGAGTGTGTGTTATACTTTGAGAGGGTAATTAATATAATGTGGTCATATTCACAAAATACGACCCACTAAGTAGCTGGTGCATGAACACATTAACTGTGCGGCCATATTCGTTGAATAAGGCCCACTAGTTAGTTGGTGGGTGAGAATTTATGAAATGTAATCATGAGGGATTATTGAGGTAGGCCCATGGATTATGCGGTGGAGAGCCGATCCAGGTGGATTAAACAAGTCCAAGAACAAGTGGCTTAAGTACAAAGGCTCAAAAATCAAAGTGTTTGGATTGATCTCGAACCAGGTCTAGGTTGAATATCTCATCTTTCTGATTCCAATGGCGCAGATGGCACTCAATTCTGAGTCTGTATGAAGGAGTTAGGAACAGTCAAAGTTCGAGGGTTGACTTGGTGATGTGGCAGCTTAAGGAGGCAACAAATTCGTTGAAACCTGGCCACTAGATTCTGACCAACTCCGGCTAGATTCCGGGTAAAATTGTGGGATGGTTAAATTGTCTCCTTCGGTCAAATTTCTGGAGATTAAAAAAGTATGGTTTGGTTATAAGAATCAAAATATATATATAAAAAGGGGTGACGGGTGGCCAAACCACATCGACCCCTCCGCAGATCATATCATAACCAAAATATTATTAAAATAAGGGGGTCGGCGGCCATGATCTCGCTGCCCCCACAACCCACGGTAACGATCAATATAAGTTGGGTGGGGCCAACGGCTGTGACCCCGTAGCCCCAACCCTCCACCTTAAACGGCAGCCGCACCACATTAAATATGGGTGGGCGGGGGCTGTCAACCCCACCGCCCAACCCAATCATGCTCCACGTGATATAACATGCCGATGGGAGTTAATGGGGCAGGTCACCCAATGCGGGCCTAGCCCCCCATCGTACTAGACTTGTGAAGACCTATCCTAGGACTTCTAACTAAACCAAATATATTATTGAAATTAAACACAACATGAAGGAGAATAATATATTTCTATCTCAACATTTATTTGATGATAATATACAAGTAAAATTTATTTACAACATATTAAACAAATTCATTTCCATTTTATTTTAGCAATTTATATAAGTAATTAGCAATCGAAGAATACCTGTATCACTAGCTTGGTTGAGATGCTCCTGATTTTGTTGAGACGCTCCTGCTGGGCTACCCGACTATATTTACCTCCGAGCCAACTAGGAATGATTTCCTAGCCCAAGGAACCTCCACAGGCTCCCTAGCCCTCCGAGCCCAAGTCCAACCAGTTGTAGTGTTTCCGAGTGGGAATCAACACTCTCCAACTCCAAACAAGACCAAGAATCCTCCTCAATGCCAAAACAAGACCAAGGATCCTCTTTATTGCCAAAACAAAACCAAAATCCTCTATAAGGCCAAACAAGACCAAAATCCTCCACAAGGCCAAATAAGACCAAAATCCTCCCCTTTCCTCTCATCCTCCTTCCCTTTTATATCTTTTCCTCTCATCCACTTCAACTACTTGCCATTAATTTCATGACCATCCCCCCATCCTTCTCATTTATTAACATTGACTTTCCTACCATATAGAGATATTTTATTCAAAAATGAATGGGAGAAGACCAAAATGTAAATTGAGATGACATATTGGATGTACAAAATCTAGATATTTGATTTTAGAATTAAATGAGGGAAGACCATACTTTATCTACAAGTTAAATTGAGATGACATATTGGATGTACAAAATCTAGATATTTGATTTTAGAATTAAATGAGGGAAGGCCATACCTTATCTACAAGTTAAATTGAGATGACATATTGGATGTACAAAATTTAGATATTTGATTTTAGAATTAAATGAGGGAAGACCGTATCTCATCTAAGATTTGATTTGAGAAGACATATTAGAAATAAAATAAATAATAAAGGTCACACCAGTAAAAATAAAATAAAATTACAATTTCACAAGTGTAGATATTACTCAAATATTATAAGTCATTATTTACAGATTAATTAAAAGCTAATCAAAATTTGCGTTATGGGATCAAGTGGGGCATTACATACACCCCTCCTTCAGAAAACTTCATCCCGAAGTTAGAGTGAAAATGACACAATGATTTTGAAAATAAGGCATAACAAAATAGAGATAGATATAGTAGTGAAATTAAGTCAAGCAATGATACCACCTCCATCAAGAGTCTACAATCTAACTTATAACCTCCTATCCTTCCTAACCTACTTCCACCCCCATCCTATCCGTCCTCTGCTGCAATATACTATGGCATCAACTATACCGATCTAACCACTGATAAAACCAATATGACAGAAGTGTCGACTATATCGACCTAACTTCCCCAGCAGGCAATTGGCAATCGTCATCACACGTCTATGGGAGCGTGTCCATCACTGCCCTCCCACAATTCCAGGCTTGGAGGTTACATGGTGGGAAATACCTCCACCCCTCCTCAAAACTAGGGTCAACACCCTAATATGGACCACACTACGAAGTTGGTTGGTTACTTGTCATCGAATAATCCAGTCAGGTAGTCTTTTCACCTGTATCATTTACACTTTACACATATCATAATAGTGCATATCAAGTAGATACAAAATGTAATAGAACAATGTACAACATACCATTCCTCGTTGGATATGTCAACGTTTCCCATTGGGAGCGTAGATCTTGGTTATCATATAGTTCTTTCCGATCTGCAGGTTAATTCTCATCCATGCATATACATAAAAACCAAAAACATATATAAATAAGTGATCTTAATCCTCATGTTATGAAGTTCAAAATCCATGTCCCAATTTGACTTCATAAGACATACTAGAATAAATCTTACATTAGCTAAACCAAAATTTTGATAAGTCATTCATTGGATAAATCATATCCCCGTAAGTCATATGTCAAACATCAATAACTCTGAGAAGTCATACATTAGATAAATCATAACCAAGTAGGCTGTACATCAGTTAAGTTGTACAATCAAATAAGTCATACAATAATATTTTAATAAAAAATACCTAATATATCTATTGGTTTATATAAGTCGTTTCATCTGTCCAACTAAATGCAACAATATTACATAGTGTTCATAAAATAACATGGAACTACCAAACATAGTCTTATTATAGGTATCTAAGTCAAAACGAGCATCAGAGATGCTCAAAAAGTGAGGGGTAGTCCCGACATATAGTCTTTGCATCATCCCAAGTAATAAATTCTGAGTTACACTTATCCCACTAGATATTATGAGTAATATATATGGTATTATAGAGAATTTATGTTATGTGATGGAAATTTTTTATTTGTGAATAGGTCATTTAGTTCCTATATTCAAAGACTTAATGTATTTTGGACCTATGTACTTTATGTTTGTAGACTCCATTCACGAAGTGTCACAATGATTGTTTGAGAAATATTTTATATGTAAAAGATTATGCTAACTCTTGAATAAAGAAATCTTGAAAAGTAGAGCTAGTTCCAATGAGAGTATCGCAATTGTATATATTTACATATTCACATATTAGATTGACACTTTCACAAATGACCACTAGGTTAAGAGCTTGAGTGTTTTCTTAATAAGTAACACTATATGCAAAACAAAACTAGGTATTGTGGAGTGAAGCACAATTGAACATTGAAAAGTGAGAAATCCTTTCCATGAATTTCTAGACTCGATGAATCATAATAAAACAATTTTAATATTGTCAAAGCATACCCTTTGTAATGATTGCAAAGTGGATTATAATTAGAGGTTAATATGTGAACAACTATGAGACTAATATTGGTAATGGCCTCATGGTTTGCATATTTACTTGAGACACTTAATTTCAAAGTGGATACATTGGATACATTTTTTCACAAAGCTTGGGAACTAAGATTAAATTTGACCTTGCAGAAGATGATATTGTTTCGTGGGCGAAACGACGGGGAGAGGAGGTAGCGATACGAAGAGAGATCGGGGAAAGATCTCGGATCCGAGCCCGGAGACACTGCTTGAAGCCCGGATCTCCTCCAAGATGTGCGGCAACGAGGTCTCAAGCGGCGCAAAGAAGGTTGGACGGGGCCCACAGAGCCCCACTTTGAAAGCAAGTCATCATGGAGCAAAGGTAAGAAAGAAGGTTGAGGTTTGAAGATTCGGGTTCCTCGGCAACACGAAATCGTGCCAGCGATGATATGAGAAACTGCTCTCAGCGACCTAAATCTATGGACTAATATTCATGAACTTACATGATTGTAAGAGTTTGTGAATTCTCTTTCTTAATATTTTAAATTTTGGGTTTTATAGGGTTTCCATTGTAATTTACATCCCATAAATCACTTGCATCGATTATTAATCATTTGCATTGATGGCTGCAATAATTGGCATTATTTGGACCTTATCAAAATAGTAATTAACAACACTCTCAATGGATCATCATAACTTCTCACTCCATCCAACTTGAATATCTAGAACTTAATGTTGTCTCCTCTAGGTTTTTTTACACTATATAGGTATCCTTCTCGCTGCAATATATTGCATGCCTTAATGCAATTTCAACCATGTGTTTATCACAACCAAAACATGATTTCTCAAGGATTCCACTAGAAGATATGTACATAGAATGAACACAGATACAATGTGGCCTTATTTAGTTTTATTTTATAGTTGAGGTGGATGTTACTATTTATAACATCTAATAAACTAACTAAACATTCGTAGAAATTTCTTCCACTTATTACTAGGAATGATGAGGATTATTTTATTTATTTATTTATTATTATTATTATTAGTTTTGACTTGCCTCTAAACAATGATTGTTAAACCAAGGAACAAAACCACTTTGGTGCAATACAAAGCCTTTTTTCTAAACTTTCCTTATGAGGTGTATTAGTTTCATAAATACCTTTTTCACAACCATATCTTATGGACAACCCAATATGCAATTATGTATGTAACACACTTAGTTTCCTTTTGAAATAATTCCTTGTGTAATATATATGTCAGTATATTGGACAACCAATAATGTCCATAGTAATGGAAATCATGTAGCCTTTATACACACATGAATTATAAATAACATAACGTAATAGTATTGCGTGATCGAAATAACAAAGTAAAAGCTTAGCTTAATCAAGACTATCAATAGCAGTTGTTTGAATTCGAGTTATTCCATACTCAGCCATAGTTTTCCAACATAGGCACCATCTCAAAGTCGGGTTGTGAAGTGAGAAGGGTTTAGGGTGAAGTGGGTAAATAACTACATAACTTATGTCTATCATCCCTTGCTATGACTGACCTATTTTACCCTTCCTAACCATTTACTGTAGTTGTCAATCCAAATCCACACAACATTGTGTAGATTGATTGTGGCATCACATATTCTCAATTTATTTATCTTCTAGAATTTTATTTCATTTCATTTGTAATATATATATATATATATATATATATATATATATATATATTTTTTTTTTTTTTTATATTTTTTTTTTTTGCATTAATGTTACCTTGAAAAGGTCATGATTCTCATACTCCATGTCATGTTGAATTTTAGAGACTATGTAATTCACTAATGAACTTATGATCATATATTCATTATTTTCTCATAAGTGGTCCCTCTCTAGTCCATTACTATTTGTTTTTTCTCCATCTTGTAGAAATGCTACTCACTTTCTTAAATAACATAATACTTATTAGGTTCACACGTTTTTTTTTTTTGGAACCATAAATACTATGGATATTACCAAAAGAAAATCTAAGTATTCATGGAATAAATCATGTTATCGAAGATAACGGAATTATTATGTATACTAAATTTTAATATGATAAAATGAAGTGATTCTAAATTAAATTGATATCCCTAAACAACAAATTATTATATATATATATATATATATATATATATATATATATATAAACAGACTAGTTGTGATAAAATTTATATTCCACAAAATCAAAACATACTTTTTATTAACAAAAACACACAATTAGAGATGAAATTATACCACATGTAAAGTCAAATGTCTCCCATGTTGATGCAAGATCGTGTTCAATCAAGCCATCTCTCTTGTTTGAACTTTTATACTGGAATTTCTTGCATTTGGGTTAGAGGCAGCGGGGATTTTATCATGAATTTCAGGCTCTGGCTCTCTGATTCCTCTGCATCAGTAATAGCGGTATCAAGAGGCGAGGTTTATCTTCTTCCATCATCACTTTTGTGTCAGTTTGTTTTCCTCCACTGTCTTCATCTGAGGAAGAAAACTCCAAATTTCATTGCTTGCACTGGGCATCTCCTATAATTTTTGGAGATAAGCTCCTAAAAGGATGACTATTATAAATGGCCACAGTAGACATGGTTGCTTTAGAAACATGTGAGGAATATTCAAGAATTAAGTATAGGTGATGAATTTCCTGTTTTTGTAGAATCTTGACTTGATGTCATTATTACTATTATTTCCCTTCTAGCATTTCCTCTTTTGGGTCCCAATATTCGGCATATAAACTCCTTTAGCAACTTTTCCAGATTTAACCCTAGTCCTCTTTTCCATGATGTCATTAATCTAAGAGCTGGAATAAATATAGAAGGGGATACTTATTGTATAAAACCAGCTTTAAGGCTATCCTAACTAACCAGTCTCCTCTAGTCAGAACTTGGGTGTTTTCACCACTACAAATGTTCGGAAAGCAATCCTATCTGGAATGTTTAAATCAAAGAATTCATGGTACAAGTCCTGAAACCGTTATTTCATTATCTTTTTCTTCCAACCCTAACTCTTCCCCTCTTTTGGGACTTATATCACAACTATTGTTGGATCTCACCCTTTTATTTTTGTCCTATCCTGATGAAATTTCTAAGCAAATTAAAGAAGTGTGGATGACTATAAAATTATAAATTGTAGAAATTTTGCCTACATAATTAATAACTGTCCTGACAAGTAATTTGGATATTCAATGTGAGTTTATTGTAATCCGCTTGCAATTCTTTTTGGGGGGGGGGGAGGGGGGATATCATGAGTGAAGTCTGTAGTCTCAAATCAAGAACCCACATTTTATGGCCTCATAGGTATGTTAGTTAACTCTAGTATCCCTGCACTGTGTTTTTCTCGTCCACCTTTCTTAATTCGTAACAACACTCTATCACTGCACGACTGTCCACCACTAAAATGACTGTAGATTTCAATTAAAACTTGTTTGGATCTACAATTTCTTTTCAAAATAATAATACTTTCTTTTGGCTCTCTCTCTCTCTCTCTCAAATAGATTAATTTTCCTAAAACCCATAAGTTGATTTGTTGATTTGTCAAGAGTCAAGGGTTTCTAGGAAAACAAAAGGATGAAGGGGTACTACTAGTTGAATGTCATCCCTAAACATTAAAATGATCCTTGTTATCCATATTGTCTGCTAATGGGCAATAATCTCCTTCAACTCCACTATGCTAAAGGTAGGCCAAAGGTGAAAATGTTGTACAGGAATTGATGTGCCCTCCTCCAACTGTAGGGCCATACAAGGTAATGGGAGGTTTGATAAAAAATGCGTTAGGTATGTAAATGTATAGAGAACTGCAACTACAAAAATTGAAATACCTGGAACACCGTATCAATGATGGGGTATCTCGCCCATACTACTAGGCCCTTGACAAACAATCTCTCTGCATTTCATGCATTGAATGCCAAAAGAGTTCATCTGTTAGTTATTTTGAATAATTTATCTATTATGCTCTTTGAGGGCTTTTGACAACCACATTGCCAACAAAATACTAAATATCAAAACATGCAAATCCAATCTTACTCAGAGTGAATATTCCAATTTGATGGTGAGAAAATGTGGAAAGAATCTCCACATTACCATCTGTGATTTTATGGAACATTAACAAAAAATAAATAAAAAAAAATCCTTCCTCAACAAAATTTGGTTCCCTAGTGCCAGGTTCGTGAGGTAAAGATTGGGTTCATTGTTGCTCTTAAACTTCATTTTTGAAATTTTGACCATGAACGTGATATTTTCTAGCTTGAATTCAAAGTCTTCCTTATTCCCATTAACAGTTCCCATTCCAAATTGCCCACTTTTGCCTTACTCCCCCCCTTTGTCCATAGATTTTTCTTGCTTATATTTGACGTTTTAGAAAATGTTAAAAGTATGTTGCTTTTCCTGTGCTAGTCGTTCGTTGTATTTTTATGTAGATGTTGTTTTCCTATCTATTGCCAAATTTTATTCTGAGTGACAACTAATGATATGATGAGGATGGGTTTGTTAGTGAATTTTCATCTGGAAATGACGAATCCCAGAGCTGAATGTGAGCTCTGTTCTCTATTGAATGACAGTTGCTGGTATGATGAGGGTGAAACTATTGTTGTGATTTTTTGTATATGTTGTTGTTATGTTGGAGTCTATAGGTATGATCAAGGATATTGTGTCAAATAATGATGGCATATATTACGTAATGGGGATGCGTGCAATGCCAGAATTATGGTTTGAAAATAAGTAAGCATAGGAGTTCTAACAGTCACATATCACTCAGAAGTTCTAACAGTCACAGGAAAATAAGTAAGCAAATAAAAGAAAAAATCATAAAGAGATATTTCCTCATATAAAGTGCTTTTGGGTTATAAAAGTGAAGGAATATCACATGGGGGTGCAGCAGGGCTCTAATGTAGTTTTTCCTTTTACTTATTAATTGAAATATTTTTTTTGTTCTTCTCTGTGTTTTACAGTTTTACTTAAGGTTTAGAGGTTTGTTTTGGACTAGTTCGACCACTCTGAAAAGTTAGGGGTCCAGCAAAACTTGAACTTAAGCCAGGGTTGAGCGTGTCTGGTAACTATGGCTATAGACCACTTCCAGAAGCCAGTTTGGTCTGGTTTTGTTTATTCTAAAAAAAAATTAACTGAAGTTAAAACTTAGAACTAAGGCAAGATTAGCTTCCTACAGTAACAACTCCATGTATATGTAGATGCAATCAAAGGAGTTAAAATGGTAAAGGAACTTAAGAGAAACTTGAAGAACGATGTATTTCATTTACAATTTAGCTATTAATTGTAGGTAAAATCCATACATTCATCAGTTAGAGGACAGGCAGAAGGAAACATATTGACTAGACTTAACTACCTGTAGAAGTAGAAAAAACCCTAAGTCTAATTACATATTTTAATTGTGTTTTGAAAGATGAGAATTTTCTTTTGTCTGGATACTCCATAGTAATGGGCGGGGGAGATAACAAACCCAAAGATGCTGCAATTTTGGAAAATTGCACACAATCTGCTCCAAATCCCTGCTACCCATAAAAACATAGCTTAAGTTTAGATCCAGTAAGTTATTTCAAACATAATAGATTGTTGGAAAATACTCAGGAACAACTTCCCAAAATCCTGACAAACACTGAAGTGACTTACAATTGTTGAAGGCAACCTGAAGAATTGTTTCTTTCTCTGGTCTAAAATCATAGTTGAAACAACTGGTTCCTAAATGTGGAAGTTGTGGGGCTCTCAACATAAGTCGATGCAGCTGTACTATAGAGATAGTCCTATTCAACCTTAGTTCTTTTAGAGACGAGCAACGTGCCACCAATTTTTCAAGTGCATCAATGTTTATCGAGCCCTCCAAACATTCAAAACTAAGAAATTCTAAACTAGTAGTTGTTTCTGGAAAGCAACTCAACCAATCAACTCCACTATCGATGATATCATCTTCATTCAGATCAAGTCGTCTTAATTGTCTGCACTTGCTTGCAATTATACCAAGGCCCTTGGTGTTGAATCCATCACAGTAAAGCAGTACTAAGTCCTTAAAGTTTGGGAAAGATTCTACAAGCAGAGCCAAAACTTCGTCTGTAACAGTCATCCTCTTCAATAACAGCTTCTCCAGCCATGGATAGGCCGGAGCCATGGCCAAAACCCATGGATGTAGATGGGCCCCCGCTACGGAAATTCTTAGAAATTTGCATTTCTAGCCAAGGTTAGTCAAAGATTTCTGGAGCTTGCAACCACTCTGTAGGTTCAAGTTTGTTAACCTTCCCATCGTGGGTTCAAGCCCCATGTTGGGAATTATTGAGATTTGGTAAACAATATAAAAGATGCAACCATTATTTCCCACAATTTTTTTTTGAAAATCTAGATCCATGAATTCCATTTGCAATGAATGAAGGTGAACCCATCTCCACCTATGAAACTTCTAAGACATTAAAACCCATTTTCCCTCCCAATTCTATCCTCAAACGAGGAGATTTTTGTGAATTGCCTCTGCATTTTTCACAGACGACAGCAATGGCTGCCCAAAATTGGAAGTTTCGAAAGCATTGGAATGGGACATTGAATTTTGACCCACAAGAGCCTGAAGCTTCGTCGTCAGACTTCGACACCTGTGGGTCATTGCATGCCAGCGACTGGGAAGCTATAAGTAGCTCAGCTCCCTCGCCCAACAGAAGACAGTTGGAGAGACCCAGAAGGGATCTGCAAGGGAATCCATGGAGAGGTTTTGTGAGGTGAGCTGGGGAAAGGGTGTATTTTGGTTTGGATTTGTCATATTCTTCAGGGGCAGAGGATAATAATAGCAGTATGACGACTACATCAGAGCTCTTGTATCAGAGGCGGTCACGTGCCGGACGCAGTGCATAATTTAATGTTTGCGTATCTGAAGGGCAATAAATTTCTTCTAATTTTAGACAACACGTGGGAAGAAATCGATGGATTGGGCCCGGCATTTGGCAATTTTAAAGGAAGTAAAATAGTATTCTCTGGTATTCATATTCACAGCTGAATCGCAGTAGTGGGACTAGAGGAGGAAATGAAACCAGATGAGTCCATGCAAATGCAAATGCAACCCCTATCTAGCGATGAAGGTTGGGAGATGTTCTGTAAAGTAGATTTTAAAGGCCTCCCTATTCCGCAGGATATAGAGCATATTGCTAGAAAAATTGTGTGTAATTGTAAGGGTTTGGCCTTAACCATAAAAGTAATCGCCACCACTATGATTGGAAACATGGTTGTAAGTGACTGAAATATTGTCTTAAGTCAGATGATTGCAATGCAAAGAAGGTCAATTTTAGTGAAATTTCCAGAGATTTGTACTTACCACAGTTTGCCCAATGGTAACATGAAGAGTTGTTTTATGTATTGTATCGATAAGGTTGAGGTCGAGCTCTAATAGTCATTTGCATCGTTTTTATTACAGTGACCACTATGATCCCAATTACCACCATTATTATCACTACCATGGCTCTCTGCGCTTCCGAAATGGTCGGGTCCCTTGCGCAGCTGAAATGGCCCTCAAGTGGCAGACCATTAAACACACTACTTGCGAATTTAACATTAGGCTTCATTCATGTTGGAAAAATAATTTTTATATTATTTTGAACATCTATGTAGGTAGGAATGAGCACTTGTTTTTAGTATATAAATATAGTAGTGATAAAATATTTGGTATCAATCTAGAAAGAAATTTTAACACTTTAACTTACGTAATAGACTTCAACAAATATGCATGCTAAGGCTCATAAGCCTCAAGGGCTGCAACCTGGCTCTGATACCATATGTGAAGACCTATCCTAGGACTTCTAACTAAACCAAATATATTGTTGAAATTAAACACAACATGAAGGAGAATAACATATTTCTATCTCAACATTTATTTGATGATAATATACAAGTAAAAATTATTTACAACATATTAAACAATTTCATTTCCTTTTTATTTCAGCAATTTATATAAGTAATTAACAATCGAAGAATACCTGTATCACTAGCTTGGTTGAGATGCTCCTGATTTTGTTGAGACGCTCCTGCAGGGCTACTCGACTAGATTACCACCTAGCCAACTAGGAATGATTTCCTAACCCAGGGAACCTCTATAGGCTCCCTAGTTCTCCGAGCCCAAGTCCAACCAGCTATAGTGTGTTCGAGTGGGAATCAACACTCTCCAACTCCAAACAAGACCAATAATCCTCCTCAATGCCAAAACAATACCAAGGATCCTCCTTAATGCCAAAACAAGACCAAAATCCTCCACAAGGCCAAACAAGACCAAATCCTCCACAAGACCAAAATCCTCCCCTTTCCTCTCATCCTCCTTCCATTTTATATCTTTTCCTCTCATCCACTTCAACTACTTGCCATTAATTTCATGAATACCCCCACATCCTTCTCATTTATTAACATTGACTTTCATACCATATATAGATATTTTATTAAAAAATGAATGGGATAAGACCAACATAATCACCCTTTTACTAAGATAAAATCCATTTTCCTAAGTTAAAACACCTTTTTGCTTAGGGAAAGTAAAAACCCCCTTAACTAATCTCATTTCATGCAAAAACATTCAAAAAACCCACAAAATGCTTTATCCTAAGTGTAAGTGTAAAAGGGGTCCACCATTATGAAAATGTGCCAAAAACACTCAAAACACACTTTACTTAGTATTTATATACATTTCCGCTCATTCATTTTCATATCAACCTAACTTATTTTATTAATTCATTATAAATACCCCTCCTGTAGTTATATTAATTCATTTATTTTAATATACCCCAAAACCCACTTTATAATATTTAACCTATGGTTCTAATTCCCAACATGACTTATCCCTCTTCCCCATAGGTTAAAACATATGTAATATATATTAAACCCGCCCTACGGTCGCCTTACATTTGTAAATCACCTATTTGTTATGTAATTTACTGTATCCCGCCTATCCCGTAAATACATTATAATTTATGTTTAAACCATGTTTAAACATATTATAACAACCCCGCCACAGATAAAAGTCTCGGGCCCCATGCCCATCTGCCAAGCAATTTTACCAAAAGATATCAATCGTTCGCACCTCCGTTGTCTAATCCAACAGTTCATAACCAATATCACATTTTCACAAGCACGATCACTAATCCATTTTAGATTTTTGAAATAGGCAGTATTCCCCTCATCTCTCTCCTCCACGCGGCACAAAATGATTTGATCGCACTCGTTTGCGAAAAACCATTTACCACTTTTCTATGTTGCGATAACCGCCTAGCAACATTGTACTCTCCGGCGCCAAACTGCTTCCCATCTGATTTAACCCGCATTAACTGCACACATTTTTAAACCTAAACTCTCTATAAAAATTCATATTCATATGGTTTAAAACTTTTCTACATTCTTTTTCTTGTTTAAACCCTTTCCGACTGAAGAAAATATGCCATAGCCCTGTTTTCATGCCCAAAGAACCAGAAAAACCATTAAAATCATTGCTGTGATCGCCTAAAGCTTCCAATCGGCCTCCAAGAACTTCAACAGCTTCAGAAAGCTCCCTGACGACCCAGAAACCCTATTTCAAAGTCCAAATACCTGCAAAACAGGTATTCTTCAAAGAAAATACCTATTTCACGTTTGAAAAGGGCTATATCTTGGAATTTGAGCCTTGTAAAGCTTATCTGCCCATAGAAATACATTTATTTGCCTTCAAATAATGTATTTGCTGTAGAAACCCTGATAAAACTACAGTCTTGAATACTTTAACCTGTTTTAAATCAAAATTGAAGAAGTTGTAGCCTTTTACAGACTTCAGAGATCCTCTGATTGATTAAAGAATCCTTTGAAAATACTTAAAACCCTTTTGTGCTTCAATTAAACTGTTTTAGTCGTATTTTATCCAAGAAAAGACAGGAAACCCTTGTTAAAAGCCTTTTCCTAAGTCTGCAAGAAGGTCAAAGAGTGATTTTGGAGCAGAATTGAAAGTTTAAACCAAAAGAAAGCTTAATTTTACCTTTTGATGTTAAAAAAGACCTCTTTCATACCATAAATACCTTCTGTAAATAGTTTAAGCTTATAGAAGTGTATAGAAATCCTAAAAACAGAGTTTTTAACATTCAGAAGGCTAAAATTGTCAAAATTAAACCTAGTAATGGCTTCTAAAAGCACCACTATTATAAATCCACTACAACCTCCTATTGTAGATGTTGAGCATACACCCTTAGCTGATGTTTATTACAAAATAACTGATCCAGTAATAGAATTCAATCTTCTAAATCTCCACTGCTAGAGTCTAGAAAAATCCTTAGATCAGGGAGATGAAGTTCAGATTTGGGAGTCAAATTTACCCAAATATGTAGTTCCACATACTCATCAGTGTCCAGAAGTCATTAGATTGTGTCAAACCTACTATTCCCCTGACCAAAGAGCTATGGTTGATGCTAACAAAGATGTATTGTTCACTATTTCTGCAGAATTTATAAACCTAATGCTTCAGTTGAAACCAGATCCCAATGCAGTCCCATTATCCATAGAAGCTCTTACAAAGCTTTATATTGAGTTAGACATGTTATTTCTATGTTATCCTTTATCCTTGGTTATTTTACTGATGAGCACACTGATGAGTCTATTCTTGGTTTTCTATCTACTTTTGTGCCTGGTCAACCTCCTTCTGTCATTTATAACTATGCTGAATACATAGCTGATAGTATCCATTATCAGCTTGTGAAATTTCCCACTAAAGGAGTTTTCAGATATTCATCCTTCCTCTTTCACATGTTCCTTTACTTCCAAGCAGATGAATTCCAAATAACCCTTCATAAATTGGATGTAGAAGGTAATCCACTGTTAGTCATTTTATGGACCTCTCTAATCAGAAAAGAATCAACAGAATTCACTTATGTGGATTTCATAGATTGTTTTGTTCATCCATTGATAAACATGCTTACAAACAGTGTACAACCAATGATAAGTAATGAGATAAATAAAGTGTTACACTTGTCAGAGCAAATCAAAACTGGAGATTGGTACCTTTACCAAAATCACACAGAGATTAGAGTCTATGGGTCAAACCTCTTGCCCTATAAATTGCCAAAATACTTGCCAATAAGAGTGTTTTCCTTAGAGTACATAAGACAAATCCTAAACTCACTCTATCAACTTCTTGGCTACTAATAAGAAGACTCAATTCAAATTGAATAACCTGGTGGGTCCTTTCATTTGCAATCACAGGGAAGCAGGTGTAGAAGCAGCAAAACAGTTGTTGGAATATAAATTTGAAGAAAGTTTCTTGTGGAATTATGATCCTCATGGAATACTTAGTAAGATGAGGGTAACATGCAAATTAACCCCTTATATTCATGATAAAAGGCCTGAGATTTAACAATTTGTCAATCAAATAGAATGGCTGGATAATACCTTGATGGAAACAGTTAAACAGGGTGATACTAGTCACACCTTGAAAATTGTAAATCAAGAGGATAAAACCACAAAGAGAATCAGAGAAGAAGGAACCTATACAACTGAAACAACAACAGAGACCAGATTCAAGATCAAATATAATAAGAAACGTAAGCTCAATCCAGTGAATAAGGAAAAATAAACAATTGAGGTGCTAGATGAAGAAAACCCAGAGAAGAACACAGATGATGCTACAGTTATTGAGAATGAACAGGAAAATGATACTTCAAACACTCAGATGATTGAAAAAAAACAAATCATGGAGGCGTCCTCATTATAACAAGCAGAGAATACAGACAGTGATATCAAAGAGAAATATAAAGAAATCAAGGCCAAGAATGAAGAGTTAAAAAATGAGATTTATTCACAGTATCTGAAGCAGACTCCAGGAAATCAAAATAGGCTGCTTTCAGCCTTTGATTACACCAATAAGAAATTGGTTATGACAATGCTATAGCCAACAGTGCCTAAACCTACAACAGTAGCAAATTATAAGAAAGTTGACTTTGAAGTACCAGTAGAAAGCATTCATCCCTTAGATCAAATTGAGTTTCATAAGCAAAGCTATGAAATGCTTTATTCTACTATGACTACAAAGGAAATGAGTGCCCAGAAACTTCATAACACTATAACTAATTTGAGAGATCAATTTAGGATTGAAAAAGCTTCCTCTTATGCTAAAGACACTAGAATTAAGTCTTTAGAAGAACTAGTGATTGAGGTAGGGTATGACCCTGCTAATGTAAAGGCTGCAGAAGAATTGGTAAAAAATAAAAATGCTGACATTGCAGCACTTAGAAAACAATTAAAATTGCCTCCAATAGAACATCCACAGGCAAAAGAAATAGTGCAGGAGGCAAATAAAAAAGATGAGATGATGAGTCTCATACTCCAAATGACAACACAAATTAAGGAAATGGAGATAGAAATGGACAAGCTTGTCCGAGAGAAAAAAGCTACAAAAACTCAAAGTGTTCCTCCTACAGTCATTCCCATGGTAACTACAGCAGTTCCTTCAACTTTAGCAGAGGAGTTGGCACCAAAAGTCCCATTGGCCACAACTGTGCGAATGACTTCTTCCACTACTTTTGCTACAGAGGCATCTACTTCAGTAGTGCAACAAATAGATGAGGCAAGTAAGCTCATTAAAGTCATGGAAGATATGTCAATTCAAAATAATGAGATCAAAAGGTTGAAAGAACAAATCAAGAACTTGGAAGATGCCAAGAAATTAACTCAAATTAATGCTAAAATAGAGGAAGAGAAAGCCAAAAGGTTAAGTGAGCAGTTGAAGAATATTGAAGCAGAATTAACCTTGAAAGAACCAATGGCTTACATAAAAACTCAGTTGTGGTCCAAAATCATTGAGTCAATCAATAATACTTGGCCTTCCATTGAGGTAATTTATGAACAAAAATACTTGCTTAAAGTAGCAAAAGAAGAAATTGTGAAGACAAAGGAAGAGCTTGGTGCCAAACCTGAAGAGGCCCAAGAAATAATCAAGTTTCTAAACACTAAAAACAAACAAGAATTGGATGATATAGGGATAAATGATAGAATTGAAACAAATTTTGAGGTGAGAAAGATGATTTCAAAGAAAAACTTGATGAAACAGGTAGAAGAGAAGTGCCAAAACATGGATTTGGCCATAACAAGATTCATGGTTAAGTTTGAGATATTGAGGCAAACAACCCTGCCAAACATTCTTGTTATAAATTAAAAACTAATGAAGCAAGAGGATTACAACAAGAAGATCAGAGATTTTGCCAAAGATCAATTAAACATAGCAGATTGGCAAGGAGTACTTACACGCAAAGTGTTGCACAAAAGTATTGAAAATTTGTTTTATTTACAACATGAGATAAAACATCTCTTTGTGGTCAAAACAACCTTTGTTAGATATACAGAGGCTGATGAAAATTTTAGAAAACTTACCAAGATCAAGTTACCTGATGAAGAATTTTGGCAAAAGCTTACTGATTTGTTGTAAAAAACAGTTTTACAGTGAAAGAGGAGGAAAAAAAAAATGTTGTTTTTACACAGTGAAAACAGAGTTTTACAACATTAAAACAGTCCTACAGTAGATGAAAGAATATCAGTGGTTAAAGTGTATCAGATAAAGAGTATCAGATGAGGAGATAAAACTTCGAAACAGATTGAAAGATCTGTTTGCCAACGTTGAAGACAACACAACAACCAGCTGCACTCAAATCCAAACAACATTTTTATTAAATTTGAATAAGTAGGACAACTTGCAAGTTGATAAGTAGTTGTCACTATATTTTTGTAATAGATATTTTATTTTCCTTAGAAAATTCCTATGATTTTTCTAGGATATTTTGTATCACTTTTTGTATAAATACTTCTCTTTGAAGTATTATTGTGGATTAAATTGTTGAGGATTTCTATAGTCAATATTTCTGTACCTGAAGGGCTTTTGTACCAAGTTTCAAGTTAGTAGGCTGGATCAAATCAATAAAGCATCATGTTTCAGGATTCATGTGTTGGGCCAACTTAAGTGAAGTACTTTCTACTGTTATTTGTTAAATCTTCTTATGTTTTCCATTCATACATAAACGTGTTCTAAATTTTAATGTGAAATCAGGAAGTGATATATCAGAATTTGTTAAAAGCACTCTGTTATTTACTAGTTTTCATTTTAATGTTTTCTGCTGATTTCCAGGGTAGGGAACCCTTAATTGCTCCCTCTTTCGAATGACCTCTTTCCTCTTCACTCCTTATCCGGATTAAAGAATCCTTGATTGCTCTTTATCCTGATTAAACCACTTCACCAATCAGCCTCAAAGATCTTGAGTGACTCTGTTATCTTGCTTTGAAAATATTTGACTTCAGACCTTGATCCTGACCTATCTACTTGACACATTGACTCCATTTTCCCAATGGAAAAACAAATTTATCATTATCCATCTCATTAAGTGATTTTTCCCACCAAACCAAACCAAATATCAAAACCAAATTGTCCTATATAACTAGCCTAAAATCAAACATAAAAACAAAGTTAAATCTTATACAGAGAGCCCTCTCCGAGCCTTAGGAAGGCTAGATCCTAAAGCTTGAAAGTAGGTCTGTGGTTACCTCTAATGTTCTTAAAACTATAAACTAAAAAATCTCACAACTTTGGGAATTATTAGAGTGATAACTTACTGGCGACTCCACTGGGGACTAACCAATCCTCAGTTTTAAATAGGTCTTAAAGGAAATATTTTTCACTATCCTTTCACCTTAAGACTGTTTTATAAGTTGTGAGTATAATTTCATAAAAAATTGTAATTCTAGCTTCCAGAAGGATCTATTGTACTAGGTCAAATCCATATCCACAACCTATTGCTATAGTAGATAATCTTGACAGAATTGGAAAGAAGAATAAACAAGTAGAAGATTTGGGTAATAAAGTTTCCTTAGTTAGAGCAAATTCCCTTCCAAAACAGTTATTGAGTATACAAGATTTAGAGTTTGATTTAAATTTTGAACATTCTTTATTAAGAAATAAATGAGAAAGTGACTTAAATAATGTTGTTATAGATCCTGATTTTATTTCATTTCTTGAAACAAAGCAGGAAATTGTTCCAGTAGATTTTGAATGAAATATTTTTGAGGTTTATGATAAACTTGATGAAATAAATGCTACTATACTTAAGGAAATATATGAAGCTCTTATTCAACATTCGGTTGAATTAGCTGCCTTATCAACATATACCCCTAAACCCTTTACTTCTCAATTAGATACCAACCTTTTAGAATCTGTAGGTTCATCTCTTTTTACCACTAAATCATCCATAATTTCCACCACACTTCACTCCACAGATCCATTTATCCCAAAGAAACCATTCCAACCTAGAGTATTATTTCCATCTTCCCCCACCTCAACTCCATCCACTAGTTTTCCTTCTGCATTTTCCAATACATCATTCTCTTTCCCAATCACTTCTTCATATATCCTAGTTTCATCTTCTGGCATTCCAACTTCACCTTTTAGTTCTTCAACCACATTTTCCAGTACGTCATCTTACATTCCAATCTCATCAGCCACTTCTTTAACTGCATCAGCTAGTACTTCTAGTTATGCCCCAAACACTTTCAACTTACTTCCTAGCCAAGCTAGAATTCAAGCCATGGCTGCTAGGTATGCTCCCTTGGTCCTTCCAGGACAGTTACAGACATGCCTCAGGGTTACCAGAGTAAAATACCTCAATTTGATGCAACCACTCATTACACCGCCCAACAACATATTAATAAGATGACAAATTATTTTGAGCTTCATGAAATAGATGATTTTGATGTACAAATGAGACTCTTTGCTCAAACATTAACTGGAGAGGTAAAAAAATGGTTTAAAGGTCTTAATCCTGGTAGTATTGCTGATTTAGCAATTTTTCATAGATTATTTTTGAATAAATGGGAAAAGAAGAAAAATCCACTTCAAATATTATCTGAATTTGATGCTATGAAAAGAGCTCCTAATGAAACAGTCCAAGATTATTGTACTAGATACAACAACGTTTATAGTTCAATCCCTGCTAATCTCAAATCCACTCCAAACTCTGTCCTTCTCAAATTCCCTGATGGATTTGATATGGACATAACCTATCAATTGAGAGAGAGGAATGCTGAAACTTTAGAGCGAATGCAAACTGATGTTGTTAGTGTAGAGGTAAATATATTGGCTAGAAAAGATAGATTAAGGAATGAGAGGAGACTAACAATAAAAGAAGAGACATCTATTTCAGATTTAAAAATAGATCAATTAGCTAAAACTTTAGAGAGAATGATGGATATATTAGATAATATAGAAAGGAGGCCACAATGGGATAACCAACAACAAATTAGAAATCCCAACTTCAGGAAAAATACAAATACTGGAAAATCTAAAGAATCAACACCTGACCAGACAATAAGACCTCTTTTTCAAGAGAACTATGTTGAAAGTTCTCATCAAGATGAAAATGATGAAGACACCATAAATCTAATGGGTATAAATGATGATAACACTATCTTTTTTCACACAGAAAGACCAAGAGTTATTTGAACTGCAATAACTTCAATTAGATTCAGGTGAATCATTTGACTACAAACAAGGTTATGAATTTGCAATCAATGAAGTACATTTAATATAACCTTAGAAGCAAGAAAAACATAGAGCCTTCTACTAAGAAATCTGCACAAACACAAAATAAGAAAATAATAGAAGCTCCCACTACTAAAGTTCTGCAAATTCTCCCTAGAGAAAACAAGCAAAACTCTAATTCATCCCAGAAAATTTCCAACCCTAAAATTTCACCTAATCCCAAGATTGTTGACATAACAGATGAGGCTGTCCAAACATCAACAGATTCACAAAAATCTGCTTTTGTAAAGACAATTAACTCTGTTAAAACAACAATTTTAGACTTTAAAACACCCACTGCTGATCCAGAATCAGTTGATCCAAAAGCTACCACTGCTAAAACAACTTTTGATAATTCAAAATCTACAAAAACATCTACTGCTTCTCAAACTATTCCTGAAAATAAAGCTAAAAATGTTAAGACAGTAGAAACACAAACTAAAAATGAGAAAACAACTGTAGGAAAAGAAGATAAACCTACTCAAACTATAGTTACTAAAGAAGAAATAATTCAGCTTGCCAAATCACAACCTCCATTTAATATTCAAGCTGAAATTGCAAAATTAAAAATACCAATTCCTTTGACAGAATTGGTAAAACATGATTTGTACAAAACAACTATCACTGAAACCTTAAACATGAATGATGGAGAAGACTTAGTAAACTTGAGTGATGATCAACCAGAGTTGATTTTTGGTCTTGATGTTAATGGAAAACACCAAGATGGAGACCGTTTTACATTAGCTTAACTGTTCATGATCAAATATTACATAATGCAATGTTAGATTTAGGGGCTTCACACAATTTAATACCAAAAGCAATAATGGAAATCCTGAATTTAGATATCACTAGGTCTTACAAAGATCTCTTTTCATTTGATTCAAGCAAAGTGAAATGTTTAGGTTTGATTAAAGATTTATGTGTCACATTAGTTTAATATCCTGGTAAAAGCATACTCATGGACATTGTAGTAGCTGACATCCCTCCCAAGTACGGAATGCTCTTATCTCGCTCATGGGGAGCAAAACTACAACGATCTCTACAATTAGATATGTCATATGCAACAATCTCATTTTTTGGCCAACCAAAGAAACTCTATAGAGAAACATTGATGAAATACATGGTGAGTAGTGTAGAAAGACAAAGAAATTATCCAATTTATATTCCAATCTCGCCGACCACTTCTTCTTGCATTAGCTAGTACTTCCAGTTCTGCCCCAAGCACTTCCAATCTACCTCCTAGCCAAGCTATAATTCAAGCCATGGCTGCTAGGTATGTTCCCCTAGTCCTTCCAGCACAGTTACATGATATGCCTCAGAATTACCAAAGTAAAATACCCCAATGTGATGCTACCACTGATTATACTGCCCAACAACACATTAATAAGATGCCAGATTATTTTGAGCTTCATGAAATAGATGATTTTGATGTACAAATGAGACTCTTTGCTCAAACATTAACTGGAGAGGTAAAAAAATGGTTTAAAGGTCTTAATCCTGGTAGTATTGCTGATTTAGCAATTTTTCATAGATTATTTTTGAATAAATGGGAAAAGAAGAAAAATCCACTTCAAATATTATCTGAATTTGATGCTATGAAAAGAGCTCCTAATGAAACAGTCCAAGATTATTGTACTAGATACAACAACGTTTATAGTTCAATCCCTGCTAATCTCAAATCCACTCCAAACTCTGTCCTTCTCAAATTCCCTGATGGATTTGATATGGACATAACCTATCAATTGAGAGAGAGGAATGCTGAAACTTTAGAGCGAATGCAAACTGATGTTGTTAGTGTAGAGGTAAATATATTGGCTAGAAAAGATAGATTAAGGAATGAGAGGAGACTAACAATAAAAGAAGAGACATCTATTTCAGATTTAAAAATAGATCAATTAGCTAAAACTTTAGAGAGAATGATGGATATATTAGATAATATAGAAAGGAGGCCACAATGGGATAACCAACAACAAATTAGAAATCCCAACTTCAGGAAAAATACAAATACTGGAAAATCTAAAGAATCAACACCTGACCAGACAATAAGACCTCTTTTTCAAGAGAACTATGTTGAAAGTTCTCATCAAGATGAAAATGATGAAGACACCATAAATCTAATGGGTATAAATGATGATAACACTATCTTTTTTCACACAGAAAGACCAAGAGTTATTTGAACTGCAATAACTTCAATTAGATTCAGGTGAATCATTTGACTACAAACAAGGTTATGAATTTGCAATCAATGAAGTACATTTAATATAACCTTAGAAGCAAGAAAAACATAGAGCCTTCTACTAAGAAATCTGCACAAACACAAAATAAGAAAATAATAGAAGCTCCCACTACTAAAGTTCTGCAAATTCTCCCTAGAGAAAACAAGCAAAACTCTAATTCATCCCAGAAAATTTCCAACCCTAAAATTTCACCTAATCCCAAGATTGTTGACATAACAGATGAGGCTGTCCAAACATCAACAGATTCACAAAAATCTGCTTTTGTAAAGACAATTAACTCTGTTAAAACAACAATTTTAGACTTTAAAACACCCACTGCTGATCCAGAATCAGTTGATCCAAAAGCTACCACTGCTAAAACAACTTTTGATAATTCAAAATCTACAAAAACATCTACTGCTTCTCAAACTATTCCTGAAAATAAAGCTAAAAATGTTAAGACAGTAGAAACACAAACTAAAAATGAGAAAACAACTGTAGGAAAAGAAGATAAACCTACTCAAACTATAGTTACTAAAGAAGAAATAATTCAGCTTGCCAAATCACAACCTCCATTTAATATTCAAGCTGAAATTGCAAAATTAAAAATACCAATTCCTTTGACAGAATTGGTAAAACATGATTTGTACAAAACAACTATCACTGAAACCTTAAACATGAATGATGGAGAAGACTTAGTAAACTTGAGTGATGATCAACCAGAGTTGATTTTTGGTCTTGATGTTAATGGAAAACACCAAGATGGAGACCGTTTTACATTAGCTTAACTGTTCATGATCAAATATTACATAATGCAATGTTAGATTTAGGGGCTTCACACAATTTAATACCAAAAGCAATAATGGAAATCCTGAATTTAGATATCACTAGGTCTTACAAAGATCTCTTTTCATTTGATTCAAGCAAAGTGAAATGTTTAGGTTTGATTAAAGATTTATGTGTCACATTAGTTTAATATCCTGGTAAAAGCATACTCATGGACATTGTAGTAGCTGACATCCCTCCCAAGTACGGAATGCTCTTATCTCGCTCATGGGGAGCAAAACTACAACGATCTCTACAATTAGATATGTCATATGCAACAATCTCATTTTTTGGCCAACCAAAGAAACTCTATAGAGAAACATTGATGAAATACATGGTGAGTAGTGTAGAAAGACAAAGAAATTATCCAATTTACACTACACCTACTGACATGGATTCATTCATCTTATGTAACTCTGAAACTGATATTGAAATCAAAACTGAACTAAAAGATAAAAACAAAACACCAGACAGTGAAAACATCTTTCATGAATCATTATGGCACCTAGATTTTGATGGTTCAGTCAATAAATTAGGAGCAGGAGTAGGAGTTTGGATAACAAACATGGAAAGCAATCATGCAGAAGGCCATGATTTTAGACTAAATTTTAAATGTACCAATAACATGGCTGAATATGAAGATCTCATTTTAGGACTGCAGATTATCAGGAACTTAGGAGGTAAAAGAATATTAATTATGGGAGACTCAGAGTTGATTGTAAAACAAATAAATGGAGAATATTTTGTTTATAATCCAAGATTAAGCCAATATAGAGAAACTGTGTTAGATTTGATCAAAGAATTGTTAGAATGTAATTTTTCTGCAATACCAAGAAAACAGAACATACATGCTTACTCCCTAGCAACTTTTGCTAGTACCTGTAATCTGCCATTTTAGCCAAATCATAGATGTATTGCAGAAGTAAAACATAGACCAATAATTCCAGATAACCTTAAATATTGACAAATTTTCTCACAAGATGAACAGATTTACCATTTCATGAACAATGAAGGTGAATTTCAAAATTGTAAAATAGACACAAACTGTATAGTAGATCAGAATTTAGATAGTGAAATTGATTTAAATAACATAGATGTAAATAATTTAAGTTTTTCTAAACCTACTAAATTTAGTCAAACAGACATAGATAATTTAGAAAAAGTAGAGATTGAAGAGTTAACAGATGATGAATCTAATATTTTAAATCCAAAAGATAACTTTTTACCAAAAGGCTTAACTCCTTTAGAAGATTTATTTGACTCTAATGATGTAGCAAGAAAACCCAAAATGGAGCCACTTAGATATGATATCGATGAATGTAATATTGGTACAGAGTTAAAACCTAAGATGATTAAAATTTCCAAAGCTTTACCTTAGGAAGAAAAATAAAAATACATATCTCTCTTTAAGGAATTTCAGGATGTATTTACTTGGAGTTATGAGGACCTAAAATCCTATGACACTAGCATAATACAACATAAAATACCTATAAAAGAGGACAAAAAACCTTTTAAACAAAAGTTAAGAAGGATCAATCCTGTTTTGATGTCTTTAATTGAAAAAGAGGTAAAAAGAATGTATGATGCCCAAATAATTGCACCAATCAGATATTCTGATTGGGTTTCTAATCTAGTTCCCACCAGGAAAAAGATAGGAAAAATTAGATTATGTGTTGATTTTAGAAATTTTAACAAGGTATCCTTAAAAGACATTTACCCTTTACCAAAGATGGATCACATTTTACAAAGGGTAGTTGGCTCTTCTAGGATTTCACTTTTAGATGGATTTTCATGGTATAACCAAATTTTAGTCCAACCAGAGGACCAATCCAAAACTGCTTTTACTACTCGATGGGGCACTTTTATGTATGTAAAAATGCATTTTGGGTTAATGAATGCAGGAGTCACTTTTCAAAGAGCTATGGATATAGCCTTTGCAAAGGAGATTCATGAATTCTTAGTGATTTATTTAGATGACATTACTGTATTTTCAAAGACTGATTATGAACATTTGGATAACCTCAGGCAAGTCTTTCTTAAATGCAGAAAATTTGGCATCTCTCTAAACCCTAAGAAAACTTTATTTAGATTAGAATAAGGTAAGTTACTTGGACACATTATATCTAAAGAGGGAATTAGAATAGACCTAGCCAGAATAGAGGAAATTATTAACATTATCCCTCCTAGGAAAATTAAAGAGTTGCAAGCTTTTATAGGTAAAATTAACTTCCTTAGAAGATTCATCTCAAATCTAGCTGAAATAATCAGAGAGCTTAACAATATGCTTAAAAAGGACTCAATACTTAAATGGACTATTGAAGCCAAGCAATCTTTTGAATCAATTAAACAAGCTTTAATCAAAACATCAGTCCTTATAAGTCCTAACTTTAAGAAAGATTTCATTATTTTCTCCTTTGCTTTAGAACACACTATTGTTGCAGTTTTACTGCAGAAAAATGACCAGGGCTATGAGCAGCCCATTGCTTTCTTTAGCAAATCACTCAGAGATGCCACTTTAAAGTACAATATAATGGAGAAAGAGGCCCTAGCTTTGGTAAAGGCCATCAAAGACTTTAGAGTGTAAATTATTTATTCACACATCATTGCCTATGTTCCAAATGCAGTTGTAAAGGACATTCTAACACAGAATGGTCCTGATGGTAAAAGAGACAAATGGATTGCCACAATTTTGGAATATGACATAGAAATAAAACCCACTAAACTCATAAAAGGTCAAGGTTTAGCCAAAATCATGGCTTAATCAAATTGTCATGCTTTAGACATTAATTTTATTGCTCAAGTAGATGATCAGGAAGAGATGGTGACTCCAGAGATCAGTGAAGCCTTTTCAGACTCACCATGGTATGCAGATATCATATTTTTATTACTAAATTTACAAGCTCCTCCTGGATTATCAATAACAAAAGTTAGATTCTTAAAATTAAAGGCAGTAAGATTTTGTATCATAGACAATGTACTTTTTTGGAAAGATCATGGTGGAATTTTACTGAATTATTTGCTTAAAGAAGACGCTGACAAAGTTTTAGAAGAATTTCATGCAGGTGACTGTGGAGGACATCTCTACTGGAAGACTACTGCAGACAAAATCCTTAGAGCTGGTTTTTACTGACCTACTTTGTTTGCATATATAAAAAAGTATATGACCTCCTGTCACAAGTGTCAAATATTTGAAGGAAAGAAAGAGCTGTTACCCCTGCCCTTAAAACCCATCTCAACATAAATGCATTTTCAACAATGGGGTCTTGACTTCATTGGTGAAATTCACCCTCCATCCTCAGCTCAACATAAGTGGATTATGACAGCCACTGACTATTTTACTAAGTGGATAGAAGCCATACCCTCCAAGCAAGCCACTGACACTGTCATTATCTCATTTTTAGAAAACAACATACTTTCAAGATTTGGATGTCCCCAAAATATTATCACTGACAATGCAGTTGCATTCAAATCCAAAAAGATGATTTATTTTTTCCATAAGTACCACATTACTCTAGGCCATTCTACTGCATATTACCCTCAAGGTAATGGCCTTGCCGAATCTTCCAATAAAATCCTTGTGAACATCATCAAGAAATTATTAGAAGATAACAAGAAAACTTGGAACAAGAGGTTAGTTAATGCCTTATGGGCATATATACTTACCACCAATAAATCTATTGGCACATCCCCTTAACAGCTTGTTTATGGAATGGATGTTGTTTTTCCATCTTCCTTAGGAGTACCAGTAATGAAAATAATCCAAGAATTACAAGTTGAGGCCAATGACATTCAAAGAAGGATTAATCAAACCATTCACTTGCAGCAAACAAGAGAAGAGGTTTATCGTAAGTCTCAAGTTATCCAAGACAAGATAAAGAAATTTTTTGACAAAAAGAGTAAAGAAGATGATTTCTACATTGGTGAAAAAGTGCTAAGATGGGATTCAAGGAGAGAAGAGAAAGGTAAACATGGGAAATTTGATTTCCTATGGAAAGGGTCTTATATTATTTATGGTTACAGAGGTAACAATGCTTTATTTTTGAAAGAAATGGATGGATCAGATCTGCTAGGAGGACCTGTCAATAGCAGAATGTTGAAGCACTACTACTCCTAAAAAATAACCAATAGTTAATGTTGTTTACTTTATCCATTGTACATAACATTGCAGATTTTAGATTGGATTAGATGCTTTCCTAACAAAGTTAAAGCCCAGAGAGAAGGCCCTAAGCTTTGAAAGGTAAAATATCATAAGTATGAACAATTGTAGAGATCAAACAACATTTACAAGGTCAGCACATTCAAAATTCAAAGGCTATTAGTCTCAAAGTTCTTGATATTTCACCAGGAAATGCCATCCCCATGTGGAGCCACTGTTAGGGCCCTATAATAATATGATTTATAATTTTTGAATTGAATATGATTAGTCTTGTAAATATGTACATATCTTGTTTTCTGCAAGTTGTTTTCCCATATTTGAAAAAATAATAAAAAATGAAAAAAGGGTAAATGTCCTAAAAGAAAGATCAAAGAACTGAAAATAAAAGATAAAAAAGAATAAAAAATGGACCCCAAAAGAAAAAAGAAATAAGAATAAGACATGAAAGTGATGCAAGTCAAAATGCCACTACTATTTACTTTTACTGCAAAAATAATGATTATGTGCAGCTTGTTCAAAATGCCATAATCCGTGATGAGTTAAATAGTTTAATCTTAACTTTTTCATGCTTTCAATTTCATGTTTATAGATAGAGAATAAAGATCTGCCAAATAGTTTAAACTTGACAAATCAGTAGATAGTTAGAGAATAAATGAGGAGCTCAACAGTTTAATCTGAGCCCTCAGATGAAATAAAGTTAGAATTAGATAGTTTATGCTTTAAAAGAAAAAATGGATTTAGGGTTGCAAGCTTAAATGCACCCATGAAAATAATGAAAACATGATAGAATAAATGATGGGTAGGTAGAAAGCACTTGCACAAGGGTTGTAATAAACACCATCTGATAAATTACTAATTTCCCCTCCCTCAAAATATTCCAGTATTAAAAACCTTCAGTTAAAAAGGCTCAGAGAATTTCTCTGACTTTTGTTGGGATTGGACCCAAGGCTTAATAACTGATTGGTAATAAGTATTGGATTCTCTTTATAAAAACCTATTTCCTCAACACAATAACCCCTCTACTAAGATAAAATTCCTTTTCCTAAGTTAAAACACCTTTTTGCTTAGGGAAAGTAAAAACCCCCTTAACTAATCTCATTTCATGCAAAAACATTCAAAAAACCCCAAAATGCTATTTATCCTAAGTGTAAGTGTAAAAAGGGTCAACCATTATGAAAATGTGCAAAAAACACTCAAAACACACTTTACTTAGTATTTATATACATTTCTGCTCATTCATTTTCATATTAACCTAACTTATTTTATTAATTCATTATAAATACCCCTCCTGTAGTTATATTAATTCATTTATTTTAATATACCCCAAAACCCACTTTATAATATTTAACCTATGGTTCTAATTCCCAACGTGCCTTATCCCTCTTCCCCATAGGTTAAAACATATGTAATATATATTAAACCCGCCCTACGGTCGCCTTACATTTGTAAATCACCTATTTGATATGTAATTTATCGTATCCCGCCTATCTCGTAAATACATTATAATTTATGTTTAAACTATGTTTAAACATATTATAACAACCTGTTGAAACCTTGAAAATCGTTGCGACAACATTGGGGGATAACCACCAGGTCCGGACGTTAATACAGCTCCTTTTCCGTTTATGATAGTGGCTCTGACTGGTTTAACTAGGTCCAGTTACCTTTTCCCTATCGCTATTGGTTTACGATGTATATTTAACTACCAATAGACAGGGATATCAGATCAATTCTTCTTGCTGATCGGGCAAGAGAATGACCCTTAAGCTGATTTGGGTTCAGCTAAACCACAACTAAGATTTTCCCTCTTCGAGAAGAGGACTTAAAAGAATGTAGAACTTAATCTAAATGCAAACTTATTCTATAATGCAAGCAAAAGAAACTAATCTAAATCCTATCTTAATTAAGTAGATATAAATCTAACCCAACTAAGAGCAAGATAATTAAATAATGAGAATTTAAATATGTATGGATTTTAATTAATATCAAGCTAACGAAGAAATTCAATTAGTTGAAATTTGTGAATACCGAAACACATCCTATTGAGACCATTTAACTGAAATAATAAATCAACAACAATCCGGAAGAAATTCACAAAAATGATATTGATTGTCAAATCAGTGAAGCCAATAATTAAACAATAATATGTGGAAAAAATTCGCAACACATTACTATTTAATAAATCAGTTTTATAAGACAAATTTCTGAGTAAATAGTTACTCAGAAATCATAGTTTAATTCAAAGAGCAGAGATACATAACAATATTGGGACAAATTATCCATATCAACAGAAATGCATAAACATGAATAAAATGAAACAACCATTTTATTAACATAAAATGGAACTGGTATTTGATATAGAAATGCCAAAAATACCAGTTAATTGAATCCACTTTTCTGATCCTGGTCTCTAATAGTCCTTTACATTACTTGAATTTCTGCTTTCAGAACTAGAGGTACAGAAATGCAAACTCTGCCCATCATACATAATTCAAGATATAAAGAAAAACCCTCAATAATGTTCAGATCTGAAATTTTCTCTCCTCCCCATCTACAACTCTAAATTCCTATTACAGAAATGTTTTTAGAAGTCTAGAATTGCAGAAGAGAGTAGCCCCCCTGTTTACATTTTGCAATCTGCAATTTATAATATTTCCATAAGTATTTTGAGAGGAGAGTTTGTTGAAAAAATCTGCCCAATCCAATTTTATTTGCTCAAAAATTTCAATCTTTAATTGCTGGAGCTTTCTCATTGATTGAAATTTTTTTCTCCATATCCCTTCTATTGTTTTTCCTGCAAAAAGAAATGAAAATGAATTAAGATGCAAAAAATAAAATCAAATATTATTTATAGCATTAAAAAAAATCCAATCAAATTCTATTTAAATAAATAAAAAAGAAATTTGAGTTTTTTATTGATGCTCATAACGATTTTAATTAACCAAGGATATTATTGATGCATGAATCCGCAATTAGAAGCGGCTTGGGCAAATGAAAATGAAGAAAACAAAACTCAGAAAATTGATTTTGTTTTTTGAAATTCGGAGCTTGATCTTCTGCCTGATTTTTGACCCAATAAATGACCAAATCTGTTAGTGAAACCTCCTCAGAAATGTTCTCCTTGATTTTATCTTTCCAATGAGCCATCATGGGCCTCATTTGGCCAAGTAAAACTCAATCTATGAGCTTCCAAAGTTGATAAATCAAATCTGATATAAATCTGGAAATTCTGTTGTTGAGCTAAAAAATCAGAATTTTAATTAAAAATATAATCCTAAATTAAATTTTCATTATCTAATAATTAATCATAATTTAATTTTTAATTATAAACTAAACTAATTATTAATATTAATCTAACTAATATAATTAACTAAATAATTTAATCTAATAATTAATTAAGATTTAATTGGATTCTACATATTAATTAATGTAACTAATATGAAATTAATTATAAATATTAAATCTATTATTAAATTAAAACTAAACTAATCACTAACTAATATTAAACTAATACTTAAACTAACCTACCACTAATACTAACATTCCACTACTTAATATTAAACTATACTAACACTACTTACTACTAACTAACACTACTTACCACTAATGTATGAGAACACTAACTTAACATTAAACTAACACTACCAAATACTGACTTAATACTAACGTTATGACTCATCGACTCATCGCGTGAATTTGAAACTCAAAAATAAAAATAAATGAGTTATAACTCATCGCATCAGCATATCAAAAGTGAAGGTTATCAGAGTTTCTAAAAAAAATGCATCCGATGGATACTTCCGATGCGATGTAATTTGTTCCTTCCCGATGCGATGTAATTTTATTAAATTAATACTACACCAACCACTAACAACTAACACTACACTATTTACTCACATTAAACTAACATTATGCTAACCTAAAACTTATATTACCACTTCACTCATACGAATGAGTTTGAAAAAGGAGAGTAAATGACTAATGACTCATTGCAATCGGCCATCGGGAGGGTGAGGGCCATCGGGTCTTTAAAAACTTTCGATGCGATGATGAACTCCCGATGCGATATATATATATATATATATATATATATATATATATATATATATATATATATTGTTTTTATATATATTTGTTTTTATATTAAATTTTAATTTAATTAATTAATTATATAATAATTAATTTAACTAATTTAAAATTTAATGTTAAAAATTAGTTTTTTATTTTTGTTTCATTTTAATGATGTTTAATTAAATTATGAATTTATCTAAAGTGTTATTTTCCTATCTAAATTACGACCACTTTGATAAAATGAACTCTGACCACTTCGACATTTTGGATTTTTTTCGAGATTAGTAATTTATTTGAAAATTGGAAAATTTGAATAAATGATTGAAATCCCGATGCTTTATGATTTGGATGTATAAGTAAAAATAAAAATTGTTAGTAATAACTAACTAGGGGTTAATATTTAAACTAAATGCATTATTGAACTACGCATTTTTAAACCGAGCTGGTAAATTGATTAGACTTCAAGGGAGTGCCATTTAAAAACCAGTTGACCAAATGAGGTCAAACAAGCATCAATGAAAAGCTTATAAAAAATTGATCGTAACAAAGCAATGAAAACATGAATCTAAAGAAAATGAAAAAAATAACAAAATCGTAGGATAATTAACTTAATAAAAATCCTAAAAGGCTTTTAGCCAAAAAAAATTATAGAAAGAGTCCCCATTATTTTAAATGAACAAATCAAAAATGGGGGGGTTGTGTTTTACGACAACAATTGGCGACACGCGGGAGAAGAACGAATTATCTCTGTTTGATATGAATGAAATTTTCCTAAAATTAAAGTAAAAATAATTAAAGAAGATAAAATTATTCTTGAAATTCTTGACTAAGTTCATTAATCTAAATAAAAGCAAAAATTATCTTATTGTAATTTTCTTAAAATTCTTCATAAATTAAAATATTTCATTACTCTATATCAGTCCTTAATTAATTGTAGAGATAAAGAAAGGGTCACTCTACAACTTAGCTTTTAAAATGTACTCATTTGTCACAGGTAGAGCCACTGCTACCAGCAAACATCTATAGTCTCAACAGGGTTACCTTTTAATCACGAATGATTCAGAATCTTATCTATTTAAGAATTATTGACCTAGAGATAAATCCATTTATATATGTCTACTCTTTTTTCTTTTTTTTGAGTTCTTAAAAGCCATTGTCCTGGTTTGGTATCCAGATAGTTGACAATGCCATTCACTGGTTATGATTGGATTGAACAAGTTGGCTCATGATGAGACCCCTTGTCTTATAATTGTTTGCAATCATAAGCCATTACCCTGGTTTTTTTAGCAGTGTTGGTAATGTCAACCTATTTTTCCCCTATGATCATGGTAAGTAGGCTCGTGATGAGACCTCTTATCTCTTAAGTTTAAATATATTTTTGGATTACACTCCAGGAAAATAAAATTCTTTTGAGCAAAGAGAATCATTGACTCCTTAAGAGTTTAGAATGAAAATTTCAGAGTTAAAAGTTCTTTTGTGTAAAGTGTCTTTGCTTTGTTAAAAATAAATTTTCTTGACTGATAATAGAATTTTTAAAGATATTAATAAAATATTGAAATCTCAAAATAATTACAATTTTGATGAAAAATAAATTTCTCAGGTTTCATGATACTTTGTCGACTTCTCTTGTTTTATAATCTCTTCCTTCAATATGTCTACCTTTATAATAAGAAAAACAAACCTTATTAAGAGATTTTAAGAAAAAACTAATTGTAAACTATTAACAATTTTCTTCTATGTATGTCAACCATTATTAGGTAACAAGAAGGCCTTCCATATAAATCATGGCAAACTCACCAAAATCAAAACTGAAACCCAAAGGAAAATAATTCTTAAGCTAAAGTGAGAAAAGAAATCAGCAAACAAAAATAAAAATGAAGAAATTTTAAAAGTGGAAAGGAAAATCCAAGTTTTCGAAATACAAACTCTAACAAGAATGTTTATACCAATGTCTCAATAACATGAAGTAAAAGAAAATAATCATGTAATCATTCCTTCTTATGTCAAGATTCAGATAAATTATACCTTGAAGGGTTGTAAATGTTTTAGGCTTTAGATAGCAGTGATGATAAAATTCATCCACAGTGAAAATTTTTTGTCTCATGTCAATCTTCTTATTTCAAAGCATTATCTTAATCATTTTCTAATAAAAGGAATGCTTTAAAGAAACAGATGAAAGGTTCAGAAACTTCCTAATGTAGCTATTTCAAAGAAGACTATCGCTTCTTCTTGAAATAAAACGAATAAAAGAGCATAGGGCTTCCAAAATATGATTTGGCAGATGATTGAATGCTTTTATGTAGAGCTGCAAAATAGATTTAAATATCAACATAATTTAAAAACAAAATTGAACTTAAAGTAATTAAATGGAATTTAATGAAAGTGGGCACATGAATCTTACCATTGGATAATTGCATTTGATCTTACATGAAGGTATTAGTTTCTCCAATACTAGTTGACTTCTTCTTTTAGTTAACATTAAAAACATGAAGAAGTCAAACTAACCAAATTCCTATAATCCAAAATCATTATTTATTTTATTTAAACTAAAGAAAACAGTGAAATGTAAAAAAACAGAATGCTTTTTGTTCAAGGGAATTGGAAATAAAACAAATGCATCATAAATGAGATTGAGAATTTGTAGTGATGAATGTTCTCAAAATATTATAAGTTTTATACAAATTCCATGATTTTTATAAATTGTTCAGAGTTAAGACCAAATTTAAGATAATGAAATTTAAAATAGAGAGATCTTGAATTTAATATTTAACTATGGAATTATTTAAAAACTGAAATATATGAGAAATCAAGATGATTTGAATATGCTGCAAATTTGTCATCAACCGCTTTAATATCATAGCGGTTATCCAAGATTGTTTTAAATTAACACAATGCATTATCGGATGATTTGTATTGCATGTGTTGAAGTTTATCGCATCGGGGGTTGCAGTAGAAAATTGCCGATATCAGATCATGCGAAAATAATATGTGCGATGAGATGGAGTGATCATACCATTGAGGAAATGTTATATTTATGATCGGGGACAGTCATGTTGCAAATTGCACATCGCACACCATATCTCGCAATTTGTATTTTGAGCATTGGACATTCCACATCGCAGATTCGGAATAGTGACATGACCATGAAAAATGATGAAGGAATTATGATATCGGCAATGTGATGGATGGTGTGGCTTTCGGCATTATGATATGAGCATCAAAAATGTGATGAGTGATATCGATATCAGCATATTGGAATATTGGAAAATAGTCATGTTGGAAATGCCAATATGATTCTTCGATAGCAGCGATGCGATGGATATAATAATCGATGATGAGAGGAAAAGCGATAGCAATGAGAAATCGGCGATGAGTTATCGCATCACAACTTTTAAAATGAGTGCACAAGGATGTATTCAATTTTCCTCCCGATTTGGGATTTGCGATTAGACTTATCGCATTGGAGGTCTTTCAAACGAATATATTAGAATGTGATTTCCCGATTCATGATTACGATCAAGCTTTTATCGCATCGGAGCTTTTCAAATGGAAGAATTAACATTATGCTTAATACGATATGTGCGTTTCTGATCCGATTCATCGCATCAGAACTTTTGTGATGAAAAAAAAACTTTTCAGTTTATTCCAATATGATATTTGATCGGCGATCGGAAAAATTAAGTGCATGATGTAACAATATGATACGCTGATACGCGATGGAGAATGAGCTCGATAAATTTATTATGAAAGTTTAATATCATATCGGATCCGAGACATCGGTGCTTTTTAAAAATTATACCTCTACCATTTTTGTGATTGAATGGACGCGATATTTCTTATGAACTTATATTGAATTTCATATCGGGTCCAAAATTATGTGAATATCACAATATTAGTAAAGTCATTCTAATGGAAAAGGAACGAAAAAAAGGAACATCAGAGATGTATGAATTTTGCAGTATCGGGGATGTGAAATGTTCTGATATGAATCTTCCAATAGTGTTTTCAATGTTTCTTGGGTTTTCTAAATAAATGAAAGCAAAGTTAAAGAATGTTCAAATTCTAATGAATCACAAATAAAATTTCCCTGAACCTGTTGCAAATTTGAAATGGGTTTGCTGTTTAATTCAAGTTTTGAAAACAAATGAAAACCTGCAAATAAAACAGAACAAGAATAAAAAATAAACTAAGGAAAAGAGAAACTATTAATAGATGAAAATGAACTTGTAAATGCGTACTTGGAAGAAAATTTATGGTAAATTTTACCTTTTTTGAAAGTTCAAGTTCTCCCAATTTTTCTCAAAATTTGCATAAGTTCAACATCATTTTCTTGTTTTAATCTAAAATTCTAAGTAATCATTGCATCCTGTCCAAAACATCAAAAGACAAGAGTAGTAAAAATGAGTTCTTAGAATTACTTGTGAATAAAATAAAAAAATGTCAAGTGATAGAAAATTCTTGGAATTTCTTCATGTATGATCAATGTTTATGAATTTTGAAAAACAAGAAAGTTGAAGGCTTGACAAACAAGTATGATCAGATAATTCAAGAGATTTTCAAATGATCTAGGTTGCTTCTTTATAATTGAAATGGATGCCAAAAATAAATTCGATTCATAACTTATTTTATTTGAAATCTGAAATAATGAAATAAATGCAAACGGAAAAGAAAATTAATCTATTCCTATTTCTAACTTAATGAAGGGGACATGACTAGGTATAGTCATACTTCCAATGAAGCCATGTAAGAATTTTAATTCCTGCATGTATGTACATGTCAAACGTTAGTAAAAATGCAAATAAAATTAAACTAAGAAAGCTAAATCTAAAAGAAGAATGTATCTTTATTGTTAGTAGCTTATTCAGAATTACCTTCTCTTGAAATTTCCTTTCCAACTGAATTCAATTGGATCATAGAAATCTGGATGGATTTCCATTATTGAGTAGGAAAGGTTTAAAAGAGAAGATTTTAGGCCAGGTTGTAGAAATGATCTTTCAACAACAATGGCCTGTGTGATTTTGTTAGTGTTATGATTAAGTGCTAAATTATTAACGATCTTCTGTGAAGGAAATATTTCCAAATGTCTTTCACACTAATCAATGAAAAATGGATGGGAGTCCAATAAATCCAATAGAAGATTATTAATTGAATTAGATTGTTGGTCATATTGTGAAAATACACTCGCTTTTTGGTATTTCTTTTGAGAAGAAAGAAGTGATTGATAAGGAATGAACATCAATTGAAATTGAAATTTTAATAATTCTTGATGTTCACTATTATAATTTGAATCTCCATTTTTGCATTGAGATAATGCATCAATTGAGTGTTCAATATTGAGCTTCTCAATATGCAGCATAAAGTATCTAAAATTTTATCACTAAAAACAGAAAATAAATTTGATGTTAAAAATAAATGTTGAAATAATAACAAAGTTGAATCATAGTTTACACTAGTGTTACAATTATTGTTACAACACTATTGGGACTGATTTAAAGAAATTTCATCTTCACAAGAATTAGGTAGAATAATGTGATTGTTGATACCCATTTGTGAATTAGAAAGAAGGGTATGACTCTGAATATGAATGCGATCTTGTTCATCATATAAATCATAGATTGGAATAGTTTCTTGAATGCTAAAATCATAAGTATGATTATTTGTTTGAAAATGAGAACTATTTTGAACAATTTCCGAATTATATTTTTCTTCATTTTCACATGTGACTAGACTTTGATCATGAGGATTCAATTTTAAAGAAGACACACTAATATCCTCAATGTCAAAGTAGTTATCATAAATGATCTCAAGGCATTCATTGGAATTATCTTCGATTTTATTCAATGTATCAAAAGAAGAAGGAATATTTAGCCCATGTTCATTAATGCTAGAAGAATGATCATTAATTAATTTTCTATCCTGATAAAAGCTAATTGGCAATTCATCAACCTCTTTGTTTTCTGAAATATCTTTAATGTGAAGAGAGGTAAAATTTCTATTAGAAAAATTATCAGGATAAAGAGAAAAATATGCATCTGAAACAATGCATTTGAAAATATCTCTATTTGAGCACTTCGGTGTATTTTCTTCATTGTAATTTTCAGATTTAAAATCATTTTCTTGGCTACTTATGCTTTCTTGAAGAATGTTGCTTTGTTGATATGATTTTGAAATTTGTTCATCATGAAATAATTTAGAAATTTGTACAGCAGATTGCTTTTTATTGGAAACTTTAATCGCTGCTGGTATTTCCCATATTATGATCTAATTTTCTGATTCTAATGCATAATAATTTTCATATTTCAAAGCGGTGTCTTCTTCAATACTGCTGCTAATATTTTCTTGAAATTGATCTGTGAAATTTGGAGGAAATTAATCAAAGTTTGAAATAATTTCACATGGGTTTTGAATGGAAGGAAGAGAGAAAATATGTTAAAACTAATATAATAATTCATTTTTCGAAAGTTTATCTTCAGTTTTGAATTTTAAACAATTTAAACGAAACCTGATGGTAAAATCAATTAAAAACTCACCTTCAAACCTTCATAGATCTTCAAAATCATCACATACCTATTCATAGATATATCCATCAAATTTACAAAGGAATATTGTAATAAATTGTTCCGAAGTGTGGATTGAAGCAACTGGAAGTGATTTACACTAGTTTCTATCTTTTGCCAAGAATGTAAGAGTAAAAATCCTGCATAAAATACCTTCATCAATTCCTTCAAAATCATAATTTGAAACATTTTGAATGAATTTTAAAGTATGATCAAATGCAGAAGTTTTCATCTTACCATTAAACGTTACCTGAGACAAGAGTCTTACTATTTCTGGTGGAGTATTGGAAGATGCTTGTCTAGAAATACAACTCCAAATTGGAAGTTTAAGAGGAGCCATCGTGATTTAAATAAAATGTTAAAATTGAAAAGACTCCAATAGAAAACAAGTTTCAGGCCCTCCTTCTAGTGCCAGAAATGTTGAAGCCTCGAAAATCGTTGCAACAACATTGGGGGATAACCACCCAGTCCGGACCTTAATATAGATCCTTTTTCGTTTATGATAGTGGCTTCGACTGGTTTAACTAGGTCCAGTTACCTTTTCCATATCGCTATTGGTTTACGATGTATCTTTAACTACCAATAGACAGGGATATCAGATCACTTCTTCTTGTTGATCGGGCAAGAGAATGACCTTTAAGTTGATTTGGGTTCAGCCAAACCACAACTAAGATTTTTCCTCTTTGAGAAGAGTACTTAAAAAATGTAAAACTTAATCTAAATGCAAATTTATTCTATAATGCAAGCAAAAAAAACTAATCTAAATCCTATCTTAATTAGGTAGATATAAATCTAGCCCAACTAAGAGCAAGATAATTAAATAATGAGAATTTAAATATGTCTAGATTTTAATTAATATTAAGCTAAGGAAGAAATTCAATTAGCATGACATTTGTGAATACCAAAAAACATCCTATTGAGACCATTTAACTTAAATAATAGATCAACAACACTCCGGAAGAAATTCACAAAAGTGATATTGATTGTCAAATCAGTCAAGCCAATAATTAAGCAATAACATGTGGAAGAAATTCGCAACACATTACTATTTAATAAATAAGTTTTATAAGACAGATTTCTGAGTAAATAGTTACTCAGAAATCAGAGTTTAATCCATAAGAATAGAGATACATAACAATATTGAGACAAATTATCCATATCAACAAAAATGCATAAACATGAATAAAATGAAACAACAATTTTATTATCATAAAATTGAAATTGATATTTGATATAGAAATGCCAAAAATATCATTTAATTGAATCCACTTCTCTGATCCTGGTCTCTAACAGTCCTTTGCATTAATTGAATTTCTGCTTTCAAAACTAGAGCTACAGGAAATGCAAACTCTGTCCATCATACATAATTCAAAATATAAAGAAAAAACCCTCAATAATGTTCAGATCTGAAATTTTCTCTCCTCCCTCCTACAACTCTGAATTTCTATTACAGAAATGCTTTTATAAGTCTAGAACTGCAGAGGAGAGCGACCCTCTTTACGTTTCACAATCTGTAATTTATAATATTTCCATAAGTATTTTGAGAGGAGAGTTTGTTGAAGAAAAATCTTCACAATCTAATTTTATTTCCTCAAAAATTCCAATCTTTAATCGTTGGAGCTTTCTCATTGATTGAAATCTTTTTCTCCATATCCCTTCTATTGTTTTTCTTGCAAAAAGAAATTAAAATGAATTAAGATGCAAAAAATAAAATCAAAATATTATTTCTAGCATTAAAACAAATCCAATCAAATTCTATTTAAATAAATAAAAAGGAAATTTGAGTTTTTTATTGATGCTCATAATGATTTTAATTAACCAAGGATATTATTGATGCATGAATCTCCAATTAGAAGAGGCTTGGGCAAATGAAAATGAAGAAAAAAAAACTCAGAAAATTGATTTTGTTTTTTCTGAAATTCGGAGCTTCATCTTCTGCTTGATTTCTGACCCAATAAATGAACAAATCTATTAGTGAAACCTCCTGAGAAATGTTCTCCTTGATTTTCTCTTTCCAATGAGCCATCGTGGGCCTCATTTGGCTAAGTAAAACTCAATCTATGAGCCTCCAAAGTTGATAAGTCAAATATGATATAAATATGGAAATTCTGTTGCTGGGCTAAAAAATCAGAGTTTTAATTAAAAATCTAATCCTAAATTAGATTTTAATTATCTAATAATTAATCTGAATTTAATTTTTATTATAAACTAAACTAATTATTAATATTAATCTAACTAATATAATTAACTAAATAATTTAATCTAATAATTAATTAAGATTTAATTGGATTCTACATATTAATTAATGTAACTAATCTGAAATTAATTATAAATATTAAATATATTATTAAATTAAAACTAAACTAATCACTAACTAATATTAAACTAATACTTAAACTAACTTACCACTAATACTAACATTCCACTACTTAATATTAAACTATACTAACACTACTTACTACTAACTAACACTACTTACCACTAACATATGAGCACACTAACTTAACATTAAAATAACACTACCAAATATTGACTTAATACTAAAGTTATGACTCATCGACTCATCGCGTGAATTTGAAACTCAAAAAGAAAAATAAATGAGTTATAACTCATCGCATCAGCATATCAAAAGTGAAGGTTATCAGAGTTTCTAAAAAATGCATCCGATGGATACTTCCGATGCGATGTAATTTGTTCCTTCCAAATGCGATGTAATTTTATTAAATTAATACTACACCTACCACTAACAACTAACACTACACTATTTACTCACGTTAAACTAACATTATGGTAACCTAAAACTTATATTACCACTTCACTCATATGAATGAGTTTGAAAAAGGAGACTCATCGCAATCGGCCATCGGGAGGGTGAGGGCCATCGGGTCTTTAAAAACTTCCGATGTGATGATGAATTCCCGATGCAATGTAATTTTAATTTTAATTTTTAATTTTTTTTTTATTTTTTATATATATTTGTTTTTATATTAATTTTTAATTTAATTAATTTAGTTATATAATAATTAATTTAATTAATTTAAAATTTAATGTTAAAAATTATTTTTTTGTTTTGGTTTTATTTTAATGATGTTTAATTAAATTATGAATTTATCTAAAATGTATTTTCTTATCTAAACTACAGCCACTTTGATAAAATGAACTACAACCACTTTGAAATTTTGGATTTTTTCGAGATTGTAATTTAATTGAAAATTGGAAAATTGGAATAAACGACTGAAATCTCGATGCTTTATGATTTGGTTGTATAAGTAAAAATAAAAATTATTAGTAATAACTAACTAGGGTTAATATTTAAACTAAATGTATTATTGAACTAATTTAATTAAAAAAAATGGAATATTGTACATTTTATGCATTTTTAACCCAGGTGACATAAATGATTAGACTTCAAAGGAGTGCCATTTACGAACCAATTGACCAAATGAGGTGAAACAAGCATTAATGAAAAGCTTATAACAAATCGATCGTAACAAGGCAATCAAAACATGAATCTAAAGAAAATGAAAAAAATAAAAAAATCGTAGGATAATTAAATTAATAAAAATCTTAAAAGGCGTTTAGCCAAAAAATTTATAGAAAGGGTCCCCATTATTTGAAGTGAACAAGTCAAAAATGGGGGGGTTGTGTTTTACCACAACAAGGTGATAGTAGAAGGCACAACCACTTAGCCTCATACACGATAATGCATTGTGAGAGGGAGGATACCTTAGAAAATACTCAATGTGAAATATTGAGTGGGATTTCATCATTAAGGCACATGAATAGGTTGTGGTCATCACCTGGTAAGAGGGATAATGCCTTCATAACTTTCACTAGAAGGAGGACCATGAAGAGCTCCAAAAATGACTAAGTGTGGGACCAAAAAAGTAAGATAGGGGAAACATCCAAATATGACTCAAAACACAAATAAAACATATGAATTCCATTTATACAAGCTATGGGAATGCAGAAGACTCATGAAACAAAATAACGCCTTGAAAAAGTAGCAAAGAAACACTTATTTCTAACTATGAGAGTTAAGGCGAAACATTGTGACACTTAGAACATAAGTTGCGAAAGAAGTATTGAATATGATTGAAAAGTGTGCTAAGTTGTAGGATTGATATAAAAGACCATATAATTTAGAAGAGTGTGATAGAACTACCTCTAGTGATGTGCAAAGGTGTGACATGTATATAAGCAAACATAGTAAGAAGCGACACTTGTGACAGTAGGAAAATGTGCAAACGGCACTTGAAAAAGCTAAGGAAATTGAAGGCGAAACATGCTAGAGAAAGGATAACATGAAAAATTCACTTTTTAAAGTGTGTGAGAGAAAGCATGACAGCCATGAAAGTGAAAGTGACACGTGTGAACAGAGAGGTGCACAAAAGCGATAATTGCGAAAAATCACCAAATTAGAGGTACAAATACAACAAAAGCGAGGTACTATCAATGAAAGTGTGAAAATAATGTCAACATGGGTTTACCATTGCACAGGAACTATGTCATGTATTTTCAAGCTTGGATAAATGAAGCGCAGTTACGAATTCATTATAGACTAAACATGTATGAGAAATTGACATCGATATTTAAAACCACAAAGAAGCCGTAAAACCTTAGCACAACATCTATAGGCAATGGAGTGACCATAGTCAAAATATTGTAAGATCGTTAGTTGGATCCAAAATTGAAATATAGGAAACAATTTGGAGGGTGTTGATTGCAACGTCAAAAAAACCATAAATAACCAAGCTTTCATAATTGAATGAATTTCGAGTATGGATAAATAGGAAATATTTATAAGTGTATGTATTTGTAAGATGCATTTAAAATACATAGGAAACAAGGATGACATTTTTTTATATTATTTGAATAAGTTGTTACATGGGTAATAACAAGATTAGTTTTGTGTTAAAAGAAATAACTAGATTGTTACCCATGGTTTTTCAACAAGAAGAAAAATTAGAAAATAATACCATGGTTGTGAAAATTTATTCCCATGGTTTTCATTTTGATTAAATGCATTAACAATATGATTTTTCATATAGGAATTAAGGCCTTTCTTGTGTTGAATAGTTGTCATTTTTACTTGATGATGGATGTAAAAGTAAGAGATTAGTTATGGAGATGATTTTTATTTTTTTATTTATGCATGTAAAAGAGATATTTTTTCATGAAAATGTGTATAATGCATAGAGGATTATTAGTGTTTCTGGCATAAGAATGATAACCAATAGAAATCAAATATCTAGGTTTTCATGAATTGATATTTCAAATAATCATCATGTTAGAGTGCAGGAAATAATCATGATTTTTGCAAAGAATGGAGAAAAAAACTAATCCATTTTGAAAATATTGAAAGTCATATTATAACTAATAATATTGTAGTAGATAAGGTCATTATGTATAACCATTGTTACATGCAGAGTGGAATATCTTCATATGAAGTTTACAAGGGGTAAGTTATTATAGAAAAGAGCCATGCCAGAGAGACATTGTGCTTGAAGAAATATGGGTTAAAGTGTTTGAGAAGATGAAATCATGTCTAATGTAATGGAAAAGAGATGGAATCACTTGTTTCCATTGAGTGAGGGGTGAAATTCCTCAAGAAATGTTTAATAAAATAAATGTTTCATGTTTTTACCTTCGGGTTTTCTAGCGAAACATCAATGCCAATTTATATGCTTACCTATTTTGTTCTTCATGATATTTCTATTTTGAATGATGTTGGAAATCACATAATTAATTATGTTTTTAATAATCATAATAAATTGAAGAATGTTATTAATGAAAATTTTCGGTAGAAATAATTGTGTTAACAAGCTACATTAATGATTATTACTTCAAGAAAACAATTATTTCATTTCTATGGTTACTTCATGTGATGATGGTTATATTGTATGTGATAAGCCATTAGTGGGACGTTGCATGTTGGTAAAATTTAATTTAAAAAAAAAAAAAAAACCAGTATATGTTGTGCAAGACATGCTGAGGGATGTGACATATTAACAATGGAGTCGTTAATAAAGGGCCCAAACATAGAGTGTCTTCTAGCTCTTTCATTATTTTTTTAGTATGAAGTTCTATGCTTCTTATTCGTAATAGGCACTGCAAGTGTGTCATGAGTATATTGTTGAAGTATCATGATCCTCATGGATCCAATTCCAAACACATCAATATCCATTTGTTCTTGATCAATAACCTTTTGATTATGAACTTTAAATTTTTCAATATTCAAGTTTTTACTGCCCTTGTCATAATTTTAATTTTTCAATGTGATAGGGTGCTCATAAAAAGTAGTGACTTCTACTATAATATGCTCCATTAATTTCTAATTTTTAGCTAAAAAAAGAACTAATCCAATAAGGTGGTATAATGCTATCACCACCCATGTTTATAAAATTTTCAATTCTTTCTCCTATGGGGTGGATTTTGGATTTGACTATTTGAACCATATGTGACTTGTCTAGAGTGAATCTTGAAGGAGGCTCTTCGTCATCTCTGCCACCTAATAGCTCACCATGAACCAAATTGTGTGTCATACTATCCTTTTTCTTGCTTTGGATAGAGGATGAAGTCACACCTGTACTAATTGTGGAAGTTGGAGAATGTTGTGTAGGATTTACACCTCTTTTCCTATAATTTTCGTCCCTATTAATGCTATTTTCTTCAATGATTTTTTAGTATTCATTAGCCATTCTTGATTTTTGGTTGGAGAAATTTGAGTCTCATTTCTTTTCTCTATCACCATTGAAAATAGTTTTTCATATCTGAGACTACGTAGGTGTATGGTAAATACATCCTCTGTAAAAAAGTTTCGATGAGATATCTCTCTTAAGTGAAAAGTATCCAAAGACTTTACAATATCTACAATGTAAGGCACATTATTCATAGTGACTTGTAAAATAGTGAATGACAATGAAATTCTTTTTTTTTTTTTTTTTTAAATATAACTATATAATTACAGTATTTCCTACAGACTTCACACACACACACACACACACACACACACACGCACACACACATACAGATATATAAATTTTTTTTTGTTATAGTAATGGTGTACCTTTTAATACATAATTTCGAATAAATGTATTATTTACTATGTCTTTGTGCATTCCCTTAACCCACAAGAAAAAATAGCCTTATGTAGATATTCGATGTGGCTCTTGTCCATTTATCATGTAAATGATTTCCTTTACAAATACATCTTGGATTAGACAAGTATTTAATGAAAGTTTCTACTTTCACATTATGAGATACAATAATTTCATTGGTTTATTGTTCAGATTCATTTTAGCTTAATAAAATGAGTCACTAAAGACATTGTTCGAAATGAGAAATTTTATTTGGTACACCATTATAAAGAATCTTTTTTTTCTAAACAAATTCATTAACTGAAAAGCTAATTCATTGGAAATAAGATACATTCAGTTGAATATAAAATATTTTTTGTATGATTCATAAAGAAAATAAAGAATGGATTTTAGGAAATTAGTTTTAGTTCCTCGACCCACTAGGTGGGCAAAGAGAAAACAAAAATACCTAAACAATTGTGTAAATAAATAAATATATAGGAGAGAAATATTAGAGGTAACCTGAGAAGTTGGGCATATGAATTATTGAATAATTGTATCCATCTTGCTTCTAACTTCAGGAAAATATTTTCTTCACACAAATTTAAGTGCTAATTTTCTACTACCATAATTGTTATTTTACTTGAATTAAAAAACAATTGTGCACAAAAAAATGATTGGTCTGAAATAAAAGATCTTTGGAACACATGCTGCATTGACAAATTTTCTACTCCAAATATTATTTCTATTCTTCTATTTCGTTTTCAGGTTCACATAATACACGTATGTGGTTGACAACTGGAAGTTCCCACAGATCATAGTGATTTAATTGTATCAATAAAAATTTCTTCTTTCATTCCTCTTCTAGCAATTTCTTCTTCGTAATTAAAAATACTCAATAAATAATGATCTCAATGTTGTTTAAATATATATTTTTCATTATGTTATATAATCACTAAATAATTCAATTTGGTGTGTGAAATATGTTACATATAACACTCTCAATAAATATAAATTGAAAATACCAAATTCGGTGTTTATGGGAAATGTTAGTGTCCAAATGTTCAGTGATAAAATGTACTCTTTCACGTTTACTTAGTAGTGGTCCTAGGTCAAAATTTCATGTTTCAAGTCAATTTTCAAATAAAATTTTGATTCATTGAATATGTCTAGGTCTGAAATGCTACTCCCTTCACTCCATTCATGGTCATTATCATTTCATATGGCATGTCATCCACCAATCGTATAGGGTCTAAGGTCTTTCATCACACCTTCATCTAGGTCAGATTCTAGGTCACATTTGTTTTTCCATCATAAAAGTCAATTATGTCATGAAAGAAGGTGAAAAAAACCTCATTTTCATCATAAAAATAATTTGCATAGGGAGTTAGAAAATATAGGAAAATAAATGAAGGCACTTTTTCTCCACTCAAACAAAGTGTGTTTTTCTTTATTAAAGTTTTTTCAAGAAATAAATTTCTTCAAAAGAGCTTGCGATTTCACTAGAAGAAAAAAATAAATGTTATGATGTTATAAAAGGGAAAAAAGAGACTTCTTAAACTCATTTTATCCTTTTATGTTAGATAGAGCTCCTCTCACCATCATACTCGAAAACTGGCAAGGGTTGAAGAAAAACAAGAAATTTGTGTTAAAGTTGCTCCTGCTACGCTTCTGGAGGTGCTCCGCTACACTTCTGGCATGTGCTACGCTTTTCGCATGTGAGATTCAAATCACTTCTCTAAGGTTAAAAAAAACTTCATAAGTTTTCATACACCTCCTAAAAAGTAATTGAACACCCTTAATACCTCTCTCAAATCAAAATTCATCAGCAAATGAGTGGTTTCTTTCATTAGGTTATCTCCACTACGGTTTTGGTGTTTTTAAATTTTTTTTGTTTCAGCTGATTAAACCAAAATATAACCATCTCTAACCTTAATACAAAATTCATACACCATACCCTAACACTCTCTATCACTCACAACCCTCCTTTCCATCAATTTCATTAAAACCCTAGTTTTCACTACAATTTTGTAGGAAAACTAGAAAGTCCTTGTGTTTTAACCTTTTGGGCACCTTCCTCATGCCCATTTCTAGAAATTTCACTTGCAGTGTAAAGGAAACTCATTACCCTACCACCTAATTTTTTTAGGGATTTTTCCCTTTCTTCCCCACACTCCATTTCTACCCCTAAAACCACCCTACCACTATCCCCTGTTTTCCCAAATCTCCATCTCGCCTACCCATTTCATCTAGAGAGGGTTTTGTCTTGTTGAAAAACATCATGGAGGGAGAAAATAATATTCATAAGGGAGTTCATAATTCTAGGTTTGATCCAACTCAGACCCACGGCATCATTTTCAGAGTTCTGTGATCAAGCTAGGGTTTACATTTCACATAGGGACAATCCTACTTCATATTTACTTTTTGAAGACATGAAGATAAATTTGATAAAAGTGAAAGTGTTTTTTTGTAAATCATAGGAAAAAGAACAAAAAAATTCCTTCAGTTTATCCACATGTGTTATGATTTGAGAGAAATGCCAAAATTACAATTTCTCTGGGTCATTTTCTACACTTATGAACAGGTTGTCTTCAAGTCAAATTTTCAAGGGATTGGAGTAGGGGCTTGTAGTGCTTGATGACTCCATTTTGTAGCCGATTTCATAATATTGATAACCATACCACTTTTTTCCCAAAAATACTCTTGGAAGGCCTCCAAAATCCCTCTCAAAGTAGATGTGACGCTTCTGATGAGAGTGCACTACGCTTCTGCAAATTGTTAGCGATCAATTTAAAACTTATATTCTAAGAAAATGGGAAAGTATTTTGGAAAAATGGAGGAGGTATTTGTTCATAAAATACCAAATAACAAAACACTCTCTCAGTTTTTCCAAAAATTTTATGTTTCGAGAGATATGGATCCATCTTTAAGCCCTCTTTTTGTAGAATGTTCTTTTGAAATTTCAGAATTTTTTCCATTGCAGAAGCGTCACGCAACAGGGCAACGCTTTTTCTCAGAGAATATAAATGGAAAATTTTATATATTTATTGATTTAGTTTTACATATAATTCACATACATTATCTCATGTTTGCATGTAACCATCCCATTTTGAAGAAAAAAAAAAAAAAACACCAATTTTTTCATGCTTTTGCCACCTATTTTTCCAATGTGCGATGCTTTTGGAGTGAGGTTGGGAGATCCAATTTTGAAGGCCTTCCAGTGGGAATTTTCTCAGGTTTGAGGGTGAAATGGAAAGAAGACACACATGGATATATATATCCTAATTTATATATTTGCAAATGGGCACTTAAAATTCAGTCAAAATCATCTCCAAAATGGCGTGATGCTTCTACTGGGAGGTGCGACGCTTCTGCTAGAGGTACAACGCTTCCGTCATTGGGTTCCTTTTGACACTTTTCAACCGAAAACACCAAATTTCTAAGTAAATTTGTCCCATGAGGTGTATTTTGGGTGGAAGAGTTTGTTATTTCCTCTCTTTATGGAGTAATGATGTAATTAGTCCAAGATACATGAACTCCTAGTTATTATCTAAATATGAGGAAGTGGTTTCTAACTTCCCTAGATTCTAGGTAATGACTCATGCAATAAATTTGAAGTGTTTTGGATCATATTTCGACCCAAGGGGGTGGAATATTCTCTATTTTATATATCTACTCAAAACTCAATCCTTTTTATAGGTTGGATAGTTGTTATTTGTAGTGGAGCTATCGTACAAAATCTTTTTTCAGTGAAATCAAATAATGTTGCAACAATAATCTTCAGACTCTGGTGTTATGTTTTTGAGCATTGTTTCTTCTCTGTTACTTCATCAAGTTGAAATTTTATGTTACCTTTCCATTATATGTATGGTTATGTATGTTAACCTTATGAGTCTATGAACCTAAATCATTGCTTTCTATGCTTTGTTTTATATGATTTTCATGGATGTGTCTACCCTTCTGATGAATGAATTTATTTAACATGCTCATTCTAGCTCTCTCTCTTTTCAAAACCTTTACATAATGAAAAATTGAGTATGGTCCTTATTTTACCTACCTGGCCTCATCTGTCTCTTTGCAACTTAACCTTTGAAATCAGACCTAATCCCTAGACCTAGTTCCTTGATTTTCATTCCTATACAAAAAAATTTCAAACAAACCAAACCATAATCTACTAAGCATCATAATTAGCGTAAGATAATTATATATCCAGTTATCTCATTGGTTGCAAAATGATATTGAGAGAGCCCTCACTGGTTTTGGTAGGGCTAGCTACCTAACCTAAAGGTTGGTTTGTGGTTACCTTCCTTTAGTTCCATTCTGAGCCTTGGGAAACAAGGGGAGTGATAACATGAAGTATTGTAAATAAATCTTGAAATTTTAAAACAATATTGATCATTTACTTTGCACTTTGTTACTAGTTTAATATCGTCAATATGTGTACTAAGTGACATAAATTACAAACTAAAATAAATATGAATTCTCTGTGATCATGAGAGCTATCATATATGTTTTCAATATAACTGAAAAGAAATATTTTTTAGAGATGTAGTCAGCTAGATCTACTACAAAATGACTTGATGGTTGAGATAATGTCCACTACTATGTCAATGTTAGAATGTTTTCTTTGATAAAAATGTCCTTTTTTACATTGAACCACCTCTCGTTTAGCAATCTACTTTGACAGATACTGGGTGAGAAGCACATAATAGACTAATTACATGTCAATTTGGCCAAAAAAATGGCGAAATGTTTTACATTTTCATATAGTGGAGTCTTTGTTATAACAAGACTAAGAATTATTTAATTTTTTAAATACTGGGTGAAGAGTCCTCTACACCTTCTTTCTTCACTTAGAACAAGTAACAATTACACAATGTGTCATAATAAATTTTATTAATCACTTGAACGATGTTGTAATTATGTGTTAATTAAGTAGTACTTGCACTATCAAATCCATTGTATTACCTATATATACATTTAAGAAGTATAGTTACATTTATGAACAATGTAGCTTTTTTTAGTCATAGAATTAAGCCTTAATTAAAATTTTAATAGATGTTAATGGGTACCATGATAGATTAATTCAGTCTATGTGACATTTTTCTTGTGTGAAAAAAATCGTGTCGTGAAAATTGATTCCTTGGGGACATACATAGAAAAATAGAGAAACAAAAGATCACTCTCATACCACCGATCCAATTTTATGAAAATAACGAAGTGAAATAGAGGTTACTAACCCAAGACATAGACATATGCAATGAAAATGCATTGAAGAAATGTTGATTGTGTAGAATAAGTGTGTAGAGGAAAAATGTGTGTGTAGATGTGAAAGCAAGGCATAGAAGTTCTCCTATATAAAACACTCTTCTGCAAATTAATTATTCCATACACTAAAAAACTATAACCTTTCACATTTGACAAGAAAACACATATTTTGTACCATTAAAATGCAAATATAAAAATCATTTGAATTTTCGTAAATATATTAAAATATTCAAAAATTAAAATAATGATTCATTTGGTGTGAATGAATGTCCATTGAAGTACTATTTTGTAGTGTAACTATATAACACAATACTTCCACTTCATTGGAATTCAATGAATATAACAATAATCAGTGGTACACTATCATTGTGCAGAGTACGAAAGCACAATCAAAGCTTCTTCTGCATTTATGAACTCCACGCAATGAAATTAACTCAATTGAAAACAAAGGATTTAAAAATATAACATTTCTCAATATTTTGAAAAATAAAACATATAACTGCAAGGTTTTGATAATCAAAATAATGAAATTTTTTGTACATTATATATTTTCATTGGATTTTTAACCAACTAGTGCGGGAACCTGTAATGAAAGATGTTGAGTGCAGTGTAGAGGGCTCCGCACCAATATTAAAAAAATAATTATGGGTTTCGAAATGTACTCACATAGATTAGAATCATATTCAAATCCACTTGTGCATAAGATAATTGCAATTTAGTTTCTCTCTATACTATTATAACTACTCATAGAAACATGGAAAAAGAATAGACTTATGTAACAAGTGTGTAGAGGCAAAAATGTCTATCGATAGTTGTATTTATATTTCCAATTCCATTTACATATGAAAAAACAATAGTTTTCCTCATTTTCTAATGTGTATGGACCTATGCTGCAAGTGCCTCCACTCGGAAAGAAACTTATTATCACTAACATTGGTGAAAGTAAGGGATATACACAAAAAGATGTGTGCAGAGCTAACACATATGTGATTTAAAGTATGTGCAGAGGGGAAATTGTGCATCAATTTTTTTTTGGAATTTGAGTAAATACACAAATGTATTTGATTATTGACCCAAGTGCATAAAGTTTCCTACTAGTTATAAAATGAAAATATTATTACAATCTTTTTTCAACCAAGGGATATTTGAAGTAGGACATGTACAAATTTAAGGCATATATGAATTAAATATTTTCAAGCCAAAGTGTGTGCATAGGTCAAGAAGATATGAAAACAACACAAATTTCATTTGTGAAGGAAAAAATGTAAGTTAATAGATTTGCAAAATATGGAACCAATATGGGGATGATCAATTTATTATCAATTTTGGTAAACGTTTTATACATGATTAGTATGTGAAAAAAAAATCCGTGAAGGACATAATGTGTATAGAAGTGTAGTACTTGTGTGTATCCACAAAAAATGCTTTGTAGAATATAGGTTTACCAAAGAAGTATACATGGATGAAACTCTATGCAAACATGAAAAACTAAGTATGTGTAGAGAAGGGAAAAAGTTGTGGCACACAAGAATGTGCCAAGCCAATTACTATGCCGGAGAAAGTCATGTCACAGGGTAAAGTGTTTGCAAAATTAAATAATGTACATAGGTAAAAGAACAAAGCAAATCCTCAAAAATTTATGCAAAATCATCATCTTAAGGACTTCACATAATTAGATAATAAGTTCAAAATTAGAACAATTTAATCCATTTTTGTGCTTTACGAGTCTTCAACAGTACCCAATATAATTACTGTAGCAATAATTTTATCAAGATTCAAATGGAAATTATCATAGATACAATTAAAATAAGTACTAAATATGTAACATATTTCCAATAACCAAATTTTTTTTTGAAAATTCATTTTAATTTTAATCGATGAAAGAAAATTAGATATAATATAAAATCTCAAAGCATATCCTCGAAAAATTATGCAAAGAATTATCTCATAAGTCTCCATAAAATTGGTGAACAATATCAGAATTGGGATCAAGTAATTAGTCTTTGTCATTGAGAAGTCTTGAACAGTAATAAACATAGCAACAATAACAATAACTGTATTCAAATGAAAATAACAATAATCATAGCTATGATTAAAGTAAATAGTACAAATGCAAAAGATATATGAGGTCTAAAACTATTGTTGAACATTCATTTTATTTATCATCAATTACAGAACATTAATTTTAATATAAAAGTGGAAAGCATATGCTCCAACACTTATGTTCAATCAATGTTTTTTGGATAGTGCTACAAAATTGAAGACTATACAAGATGTCTTGCAAAACATTACCTCATAATTCATCTTTGTTTGGTTTAATTGCAAAAAAATTGATATAGTATAAAATCTCAAAGAAAATACTCCAAAACTTGTGTTCAAATAATGTTTTTGTACATTTCCATAGAATTCATACCTATACAATATCTTATTCAAAACTCATGTTGAAGACTATTATAAAATTGGTAAATAGAATCAAAATTGGAACAAAGTAATCATAATTGGAACCAGAATTTAACACAATTATCATAGCTCCTAATTTATGGTGATCAATATTTTTTAATCTCGGAGTTCCCTTGTATCAATAATGAGATTTTTTTTATACCTCATCTCAGTAGCCCATTTGCTATCGAAATTTGACATTTTGTCTCGTTAACATTTTGTCCCTCCATTTAGAAAAATAACAATAGATGTTCTATAATAAATTAAATACAAGTAATAAATGATAATTTACCTCTAAAATGAAGTTATTTGTAGAAAAGAATACATGTGCGAATGGAAGGCATTATGTAACTAAGCATACATTTAGATATTAAACCACTTCAAAAAAATTTGGTGCAATGAATAATTTTTTATTCCTAAATATATTATCAAAATATTTATTATTAATTCCAAAATTAAATGCATTTGTCCCAACGAGGACTTAGATTAGGCTCTTGTGAACCATAATATGAAAAAGGTAATAGAAAGGAAAATAAAGAAACAACATCCAGGAATTGGTTTAGTTCATGATAACACATCCAAAAAACCTAAATATTTAATCACTAGTAAATAGGAAAATGAATGTTCCAGGATATAAGAACACTCACAATATGTGAAAGAATAAATCGTGATTTTTTTACTGTCATTTTTTTTATTCATGATCTCTTCAAGGAATTCCTTTGTTTTTCTTAGATGTAATCTTTCATGGGAGAAATTGTAATCTCTTGTTTCACACGTTGATTGAATATCTCCCCCTCAATTTCGCTAGCTTCTTCTTGCAATTATGCAACCAAGGAAAAATTCTTGTTCTTTAACACTAACAAAATTACTTAGCCATTTGTTAATTTTAATCTATGGTAAAATAATTTTTACTATCAAATTTAGTTTCCTTTGACTATTTTAGCTTATCCAATTTAACCATCATCACGCCTCTCAAAATTAATTTAAAGTCACATTTTATGCACATATTGTTTAGATATCGTACAATATATATGACATTGACATAGGAATTAGCCCTTCTGCTCTCTATGTTTTCACATTTAAAATAATGTTCTCTAGTGTTATGATTCTCTCAAACCATGCAACTTTGATTTTCTTCATTCGATTATCATTTGAATTTCCTTGGTTTTTTTTCTTTAGATCAGAGTGTGAATAAATATTCCGAATAAAATCATGTAAGTCATTATCTATGAAATTCCTATCTCCATCAAGATCATGTTAAATAAAATAAACAAGTGACTTAGTTCTCTATAATATATTTTCACTACTTTAAGGAGGTTGATGAGTTTATGAAATACATGGGATGTCCCGATGGTATAAATTTCCAATGGTGTTGCCAATATTTCTAGTGGAGTCATTGGAAAAGGACCCATATTTAGAGCATTTTATAGCTCTTTTATTCTTCCTTTAGTCTCAAGTTTTCTACATCATGTTGGCCATCATAATATGCAAGTACGTCACTAGTAGCTTGATACAATTTCATGAGCCATATGGTTCCAAGCTCAAATAGATCAACATGCATTTTTGCTTGATCAATAACCATTTTGTTATGAACCTTTAATTTTTCAAATTTCATTTTCCAACTACCAATGTCATAGTTTTCATTTTATAATGTGAATGGGCGGTCATCGAAATTAGTGACTTCTTCATCAATTGACTCCATTATTTTCTATTTTTCTACTTAGCAATCACTAACCAAATCATGTAGTATAGTGTTTCCAACTTCTATGTCCATAGCTTGCTCAATGCTTCTTGTTTTGAGGGGAATTATAGATATTGTATGAGCTCTTTCTAGAGTGAGTCTTCGAGGAGGCTCTTCATCATTTATTTCTCTTGATATCCCACTGTGAGTTAGTGTTTCACTTTCACTATATTTTCTCCTTTTTCGACTCAAAGATTAACTCAAACCAGTACCATTCATGGAAGGTGGCGATTTTTGTAGACGATTTGTGTCTCTTTTCTTGTATTTACCTTTCATATCAACACTTGATTCTTCAATAACTTATTTAGTATCTATTACCAAATATTGAATTTTTTTGGTGCATTATGTATCTCCTCTTTTTTCTGTTGAACTAGTCAAAAAATTTTCTCATCCCTAATAGTTTCTTGGTGTGCACTAAATAGGATTTGTGTATAAAAATAATTAATGGCTTTAAATCCCCTTAAGTTAAAATAATAAAATATTTGCAAGCTCGACAACATGAGCCACACGCTTCAGCGTGAATTCTTCAATAGTAAACAAAAATGAAATAAATTGTCTTTTCTTTTTCCTTCAAATATAACTATCCAATCACATTATTTACTGTAGAATTCAACAACAAACTACCTATCTATAATAAATTTTGGTAGCCAGAATGAATTACCATAAAATCCATAAATTTGAATTACAAAATTACTTTCTCTATATTCATGCATACCTTTTCCTCATAGGAAAATATGGGATTTCACAAATATTCGATGAGTCTCCTGTTAAATTATCATGTAATTGACTTGCCTTAAATTACATCTTAAATTAGAAAAAAAGGAATCTTTACGCTTTCATAGTATGGGATACTAGAATTACATTGGTTCTTGTTTGACATTGTATTTAAGATCATAGGGAAAGTCTTGAAAGATATGGATGGAAACGAGGGTTGTTGTTAGGTATGCCATCATGAAGAACCTATTACTACTAGAAAAATAGACTAAAAAAAAATATAATTCGTTGGAAATGATATCAACCTTGTCAAATATACAATTTATTTTGTATGAGTGACAAAGCATATATCGAATGAATTTTGGATAATTTTCTATAGTTTATCACCCATCACACACGAACAAAGTTAAAAAATTTCCTTAAACGATTGTGTAAACTAGGGAAAATTTTAGGGGTGAAATTTTATAGATGGGTTATTTCTTGGATATTTTCTGAAAAAACAATATTCACTAATTCAGTTAAAAATTATACTATATTTTTCATATATATGATTAAATGGATGATATTTGCCAAAAATTTACCAATTTTAAAATTAAATTACATGTTTTCTTATTGAATATTCAACTACATTCTATACTTATGAATTTTCAAACCAAAATAGTTGCCTCCAATACTATATATAGGAAAATATTTAAATCTTTAAAAAATACCATTGAAACAAATAAATATCTAGGAGAGAAATATTGGAAGGAACTTGAGAAGTTGGGGTAATGAATTCTCGAATAATTTTAGCATCACCTTCCTATGAACTCCAGAAACTATATGCTTATGAAAATTTTAAGCTCTTATTAGGTTCGAGTACCTTGAATATCCATCTAAATTCCTTGGGATTTAGAGGAATATTTTTTTTTGGTAGCACAATTATTCTTGTTCTTGAATTAGAATTGTTTGTGCATAAGCATAAATGAGCAATTTCTCTAAAATCAAATAATTTTGGAATGCATGCAGAATTTTCCAATATGCAAGTCCAAATCTTGTTACCATTCTTCTATTCCATTGGGAAATTCACATACTGCTTATACATAGTCAACTAGTGAAATTTCTCATCAATACAAGTGAGTTAAACATATCAGTGCAAATATATTCTTTCCTTCCTCTACTAGCCATTTATATTTTGTACCAAAAAGTAATCTCTTAATCAATAACGTTCTCAATGTCATTTAAATACATGATTTCCGGTTCCCTATATAATCACCACCTATTACTATTGCAAGTGTGAAATATTTTATATAGGTCATTCTCAATAAATATCATGTTAGGTTCCTATATTACTAGTTTAGTACCTTATTGTTATTAGTGTAGCCCCCTTTTTGTTATTATTGTGCCCCTGTAACCCCAATATTGTTATTATTGTGCCTTTACATTATTATTGTTAGGTCGGCTAGGATTTTATTGTGGGCCCATAGACTCCGATATATATAAGGAGGTTTTGGTCATTTGTATCATCCAAGAGTTGTTCACTTATGTAATGTATTGGAGGTTTCCCCCTCGAAGTGGCTGATTTCTAAGGCATTGATCTCTCTTTTATTCTATTTTCAGAGCTGGTTTCATAACATTTGGTATTAGAGCTTTGGATTCTAGGGTTTTTCTTCTCTAAACAGGGCACCGTGGAATGTTTGCAATAAAGTTTTTTCTACAAAGGTGTAGAAGATGAAATTTGTACAGCGCAAATCTGAAATCCTGAGGAACCTCTTGTACAAATTTCAGATCTTGGTTCACAATATTTTCAAAGACATCATCTGGGGAAGTTATGGTTTGTTCAAGCTTCCAAATTTCAACTAAAGCAGGTCATCGTGGAATTTGCGCTATAACTTTTCATATACAAAGTTTCAGAAGTGGATTTTTTCACAGTACAAAGCTACAATCCTAAATAACCTCCTGTAAAAATTTCAGATGTTGGTTCGCAATATTTTTTGAGATATGATCTATGAAAGTTAGGATTGTTTCAAGCTCTCGAATTTCATCTCAAAGAAGGGACCTTGGGAAAAACGTGATAACTCTCTCTCTGAGCATCAGATTGGGATTCTGTAAAAAGTGGCCATAAGTACGCAGACTGTAGTTTTCATTATATCAATTTCAGAGCTGAAGGAAGAAACAATGATAGGTGGAAATTCGTACAAGTTCACTCTACTGAACTAGTCCATAATTAGGTCATCGTGGGAGATTGGGCATAACTTTGTCTTGAAGAATCCAAACCAGGTCAGACCTATGGCATTGAAAATAAGATTTGTAGGGCGACTTCAGGGCTAAATTTCAGATATTGAAGATCTGAAATCACATAGATAATTCAGTTTCAATATCGATCTTTTCAAAAGCAAGAAAAAGGTGTGTATTTTTCGAATTACATAAGTCTCGTTCGAAAAAAACATTAGTTTGAATTTATTCCAAGGAAATATTGAAAAATAGATATTAGTATTGGGTTCTAAAATGCTCCCTAAAAGGAATTCAACATACATTAAGCCTTCAGAAAGCTCTACTATGACTCATGAAGACGAAGAAACACAATATGAGATATCAAAATTACAAGAGAAAGTGCACCAAATTTCGTTGTCGCAAAGAGCAACAAAAAATGAAATGGAAGTTTTGAAGAGAGACGTCGAAACTAAGATGGATGGTTTGAAGAAAGGCATAGAAGTTAAGATGAATGGTTTGGAAGATAAGATGGATGGAATGGAAGTGTGCATGGAAGCTAAGATGGATGGCATGGAAGCTAAGATGGATGACAGGGAAGCTAAGATCGATGAAAAAATGAAAGACAACATGGAAAACATGAAGAATGATTTGGCAAAGTTGATACAAGAAATTCTTCCTAATGGTTAAAAGATAGTAGAGGAAACTCATGATGAGAACAAAATTAATGTTAATCATGATTTCATAAACCGTAATGTTGGATGGAAGAACCACCATATTCCAAAGATGGATATGAGGAAGTTTGATGGCAAGGATCTTGTAACATGGATACTACAGATGGAGCAATATTTTGATATCAATAATGTGAAAAACACACAAAAGGTACGCGTTACAACATTACATTTAGAACAAAATACATTTGTATGGTATCGATGGCTTTTCTCCCATAATTTTTTTTTACTTGGTCAATTTCTATGGAGGAAATGATAGCACATTATGAGGATACAAAAAGAAACACCTTCTTTAGCCAATTGATAAATCTGAAACAAAAGGGTTCAGTGGTGGAGCACATTGAAGACTTCCAAAAATTGAATATAAGGGTAACTGGAATTCCAAATGAACATAGGATTGATGTCTACATAGGGAATTTAAAGGATAACATCCAACATGAATTTCACATTTGGGAACCTGATTCATTGGAAAAAGCATTCAGGTTGGCAAGAAAAATTGAATGTAAAATTATGGCAACAAGGAAGCCTACCACTCACATATATAAAGATGGAAGTGTTGCTACTACTAAACTTCCACAACCTACAAGGTTTACACCACAATAATTGGAAGAACAAAGAGCAAAAGGGCTTTGCTACAATTGTGATACAAATTACACTAAAGGTCATAAGTGCGTTGAGAAGAAATTATTTTACATAGATTATGAAGAGGAAATGGAAATTGAATAAGAACCTTCAAAAGAAGAGGATATACACCAGGAACCAACCCTATAAGAGCAATAAATGAGTCCGACCATATCGTGTAATGCATTGGCAGGAATTAACACTCCTCAAACTCTCAAGATGTTGGGTATGTGTTATATTCTTTCCATGACTAGTCCCGCGAGGGGGGGTCATTGGGGGGCGAGAGCCCACACTGTACGTTGAACCAGGTGCAACACCCCAAGAATTTTTTTTGAACCCTATATTTCGTTGGGCAGACCCACCCATGCTTTTGTGCATGGGTTTGCACATGGTTTTGGGGCATGATGGTTTTTGACCCTTGGTATTTTCTAGATCCAGTCAAGGGAACTACAGTTATGTTCTAATCCAGGGTTAATGGATTGGGGCTTATGTATGCTTCAACATGTATATATATGTGTTGTAACACTAAAAGTAACATAATGAAAAATCAAGCTGGTCGTCCTAATTTGGGATCCATGGGAAAATCTTTGTGTATATCTGTTATGTTTTATGCTATCGCTATTGTTTATTTTATATTTTTAAGATTCATTTGCAGATAATTATTGTATAGGGTTAAAACCTACATTTGGTATCAGAGCCATTTCAGCTTCAAGGGGATGCCTTTGCTACTGAGGGGTTTTTTCTCGGGCCTATGGTAGACCCTTTTCAGTGGGAGATCTGCGAGATCGATTCTTGCTGTGAAAAAAGATGGCAAGCAGTGGAAAGATAAAGATTGAGAAATTTAATGGTCATAGTTTTGAGTTGTGGAAGCTCAAGATGGAGGATTTTCTGGTGGATAAAGACCAGCGGATCATGGTAGATCTAGGTACTAAACCAACGACAATGTCAGATGAAGACTGAAAAAAGTTGGATCAGAAGGCAAAGAGCACAATACGGTTGTGTGTCTTAGATTCGGTATTGTTGAATGTATCTGGGGAAGCTATGATGAAGAATTTGTGGGAAAAAATTGCGACTTTGTACCAATCTAAGTCTCTAGTGAATAAATTATTCCTGCGGAAAAAGCTGTATAACCTAAGGATGAAGGATGGAGACTTGGTGATAGATAATCTGAACGCCTTCAATACCGTGGTAAGTCAGCTGTCATCTTCTGATATTAAAATATCATATGAAGACAAGTGCATCAGTTTGTTTTGTTCTCTACCAGAATCATGGGACAGTCTAGTTATTGCAATAGGTAGCAATACAACTACCTTGAATTTTGATGACATTGTCTCAGCCTTGCTGTCGAAGGAAATGAGAAGAAGAAATATGGAGGGTCAAAATGGAGATTCCTTATATGTACAAGGAAGGTCCCAAAACATAAAAAAGAATAAGTTTTCGAGTGGGAGATCTAAATCTAGAGGGAGATCTAAATCTCCTGGAAATTTTGTAAAGGTGTGCTGGAAATGCGGAAAGGAAGGGCACTACAAAAAGGACTACAGATCTAAACCTCCTGAGAAAGGAAAGGGATTTGATGATGCTCCTTATGTAGAGGAAAAAACCACCTTGGATGAAGGTGGGGATGTGTATTTGGCTTCTTCTTCAAATACACATGTAGATCATGATTCATGGTTGATTGTCTTGGGTGCATCCTTTCACTTCCCTCCCCATAGGGAGTGGTTCTGCGAGTATGAGAAATATGATGACGGTGATGTCTTCTTAAGTGATGATAGGAAGGCCAGAATCATCAGACATGGAAAAGTCAAGCTAAAGCTGCAAGGTGGAAGGATTAGAACACTTCCTGGTGTTCTGCACATTCCTGCATTGGCTAGAAATATGATTTCTGTAAGCAAGATGGATGATGTAGGTGTAAAAATAGTGTTCGAGAAAGATACCTATAATATGGTTTGGGGATCACTGGTATTAATGTGGGGAGTTCAGATTGGAAATCTGTACAAGCTTTAGGGAAACACTATTATTGATGGGTGCAATAGTTTTGTGGTTCCCGAAAGTGGAGTGGAAAGCCTAGCGGTCTCTAGAGAAAAGACCATGCTATGGCATCAAAGGTTTGGAAATATTGGAGAGAAGGGCCTTCATATACTGCATGGAAATGGTATGGTAGAAGGTATGTCTAATAGCTATTTTTATTTTGATTTCTATGAACATTATGTATATGGGAAGCAAAATCGGGTGAGTTTTCCTTCTAGTGCTAAGAGGGCGAACAAGATATTAGAGATTGTGCACAGTGATGTGTTTGGATCTGTGTCGGATCCATCACTGGGTAAGTCTGTGTAATATGCTTCATTCATAGATGAATTCTCAAGGAATACATGGATATATTTCTTGAGGAATAAATATGATTTAAAGAATTTAAGGCTCTATGGAAAACCATACAAAGAAGAATATAAAGGTGCTGAGGAAAGATAATGGTGGGGAATTCTGCAAGAAGGAATTTGAAGAGTTTTGTAAGAAGTGTGGTATATCAAGTCAAAAGACTACTCCATACACACCTCAGCAAAATGGAGTTGTAGAATGAATGAACAGAACGTTGATGGAAAAGGCAAGAAGCATGCTCAGTGGTATCGGGTTAGGACAAGAATTTTGGGGAGAGGCAGTGGAGACTGCATGTTACTTGGTTAACAGATCACCTTCATCAGTGTTGGAGGATAAGACTCCAGATGAGGTATGGACTAGTAATAAACCATCTCTTTCACATTTGAGGGTATTTGGATGTGACGCATATGTACAAGTTCCAAACGAGAAAAGGATCAAGTTGGATAATAAATCTGAAAGGTGCATCTTTATTGGGTATAAGGATGGTTTAAAGGTTTACAAGAATTGAAACATGGAAACAGGGAAGGTTGTGTACAACTGAGATGTGGTGTTTAGAGAGGTGAAATATGTTGTTAAACATGAAGTCCTATGAAAGGTACTTGAGAAGATAGAGTTTGAGCTAAAGGAGGATGAATCAGACTCTACAACAGAAGACTACTCAGAAGAGGAAGAGCCACAAACTCCAGCTGTGAGAAGATCAGTTTCGGAAAGAACACAACCAGAAAGGTATAGTCCATCTACTTTCTATTTAAATTTTTCTTTAACTATAACTGATGATGATCCTAGAACCGTCAGGGAGGTAGTAGATTCAGAGGATGGAAAAATCTGGAAGGAGGTGGTTGATGAAATGGAATCCTTGCATAAAAATGAGGCATGGGATCTGGTGGAGTTGCCAACTGGAAGGAAGCCTATCAAGAGAAAATCAGTGTTTAAGAAGAAGATGAATTTAGAAGGAAAGTTGGAGAAATACAAAGCTCAGTTGGTAGAAAAAGGTTATTCTTAGGTGTCAGGAATTGATTTTAGTGATATTTTTTCTCCTGTTGCCAAAGTTACTTCTATTAGATTACTTTTATCTGTTTCTGCTGCATTTGATTTTCAGGTAGAACAGATGGATGTGAAGACATCATTTCTTCACGAGGATATGGAAGAGGAGATCTACATGAAACAACCTAAAGAATTTATGGTGAAGGGGAAGAAAGTACTGGTATGCAGGTTAAATAAGTCTTTGTATGGGTTAAAATAGTCACCAAGGATGTGGTATCAGAAATTTGATACCTATATATGGGGACTTGGCTTCACCAGAAGCAAGGAGGATCACTGTGTTTATTTTAAATTAATTGGTGACAGTGTTATTTATTTGGTCTTGTAAGTGGAAGATATGTTTTTTATTGTAAATGACAAAGAAATTATCCAAGATTTGAAGACCCAACTATTCTCCAAATTTGACATGAAGGATCTTGGTGCTGAAAACTATATTTTGGGCAAGGAAACTAAGAGAGATCAGGAAAAAGGGAAGCTCTGGTTAAACCAGAGGAAGTATGTCGAGACTATATTATATAGGTTCAGTATAGAGGATAGTAAACCAGTGAATGTTCCGATTCCTATAGGTTTAAAGCTGTCTGCTGAACAATGTCCCAAGACACAAGAAGAAGAGGAGGATATGTCATGTGTTCCATATGCAAGTGTAGTGGGTAGCTTAATGTATGCAATGGTCTGTACTAGACCAGATATTGCACATGCAGTGAGAGTATTGAGTAGGTTTATGTCAAACCCATGGAAGGATAATTGGACAGTAGTGAAGCAGGTTTTCAGATATTTGCATGGCACTAGTGATTATGGCTTGTGCTACCAGGGAAGACTAGGATTGGAAAGAGTGTTGGAAATTCGTGGTTTTGTTGATGCAGGATGGGATGGATATCTAGACCAAAGAAGATCTACATGTGGGTATGTGTTTAGCCTATTTGGAGGTGCAGTCAGTTGGATGAGTAAAAGATAGTCTGTAGTGGCTCTTTAAACTACAAAGGCAAAATACATGGCAGCCACTCATGCAAGCAAGGAAGTAGTTTGGTTCCAGAGGTTGTATTCGAGTATGGGGTTGGTGCAGCAAGCTATAAGGATAGACTGTGATAGCCAAAGTGCAATTTTCTTGGCTAATAACCATGCTTATCATTCAAAGACAAAGCACATTGTTGTTCAATATCACTTTGTGAGATATATGGTTGAGGCTAAAAGGGTGTTGCTGGTAAAGGTGGACACTTTGAAGAATGTTGCAGATGCATTGAAAACGAATATGAGCACTCAGAAGTTCTCTTGATGTAGAGAAACAATGGGTGTTGCAAAGCTGGGCTAATGACTAATCTCTCCTTGGCCCCCTACAGAAAGAAAACAACAAGTGGGAGAATGTTGGGTATGTGTTATATTCTTTCCACAACTAGTCACATGCAAGGGGCGATAGCCCCCCCTATATGTTGCACCAGGTGCAGTAGGGGGGTCACAGGGGGGGAGGCAGCACCCCAGGAAAATTTTTTTGGACGCTATTTTTCGGTGGGTAGACCCGCCCATGGTTTTGTGCATGGGTTTGCACATGGTTTTGGGGCATGATGGTTTTCGGCCCCTGGTATTTTGTAGATCTAGTAAATGGAACTACGGTTATGTTCTAATATAGGGTTAATGGATTGGGTTTTATGTATGCTTCGACATGTATATATATGTGTTGTGACACTAAAAGGAACATAATGAAAAATCAAGCTGGTCGTCCCGATTTGGGATCCAGGGGAAAATTTCTGTGTATATCTGTTTTATGTTTTATGCTCTCGCTATTGTTTTATGTTTTATGCTCTTGCTATTTCTGTATAGGGTTAAAACCTACAAAAGGTAGGAGGACATATCAAGAAGAAATAGGTAATAGTGTTGATTGATTCGGGTAGTACCCATAATTTTATTCATTGTAAGGTAGCCAAGGAATTGAATTTTTTCTTGTACCCAACATTAGAATGTCAAGTGATGGTTGCAAATGGAGGAACTATAAATTTCTCTGGAAAATTCCATACTATAAATATAACCATGGGGGAATATGTATTGAATATTCCAATGCTTTCCATTCCTATGGGAGGTGCTGATGTTGTACTAGGAGTACAGTGGTTGTAGTCTTTGGGGACGGTAGCTTTTAATTTTCAAGAACTTTTCTTGAAATTTTTTTCAGAAGGAAAGGAAGTCGAATTACAAGGTATCACAGGGAAGTCGAGAAAGATAAAAATCTCTAATTTCATGAAAAATATTCTAAAGAAAGAACAATGAGGCGTAATTGCACAATTATGCTGACTAGAAGTTCAGACATCAAAATCATCTATTCCTACAGATCTCCAAAAAGTCTTGGATAGTCATTCCAAGGTGTTTGAAACTCCCAAAGGAATCCCATCTATTCATGATCATGATCATGCTATTCATTTGATTCTAGAAAGTGTTCTTCCAAACATCAGGCCTTATAGATATCCTTATGTCCAAAAGATCGAAATTGAATGTATGATTGTAGAAATGTTATAGGCTGGTATAATTCAACCTAGTAAAAGTTCTTTCTTTGATCCAGTAGTATTGGTGCATAAGAAAGATGGATCATGGCTCATGTGTCCAGATTATAGGGAGCTCAATAAGCTCACCATTAAAGATAAATTTCCCATTTTTGTGATTGATGAATTATTGGATGAATTACATGGAGAAATTTATTTTACCAAGTTGGATCTTCGTTCAGGATATCATCAAATTAAAATGAAGATTGAAGATATTCTGAAAACAACATTCCAAACTCATGACGGTCATTATGAATTTTTGGTCATTCCTTTTGGCCTTACCAATGCACCTTCTACATTTCAAGGGTTGATGAATTCCATTTTCAAACCCTTCCTTAGAAAATTTGTTCTAGTATTTTTTTAATGATATACTAATCTATAGTAGGTCTTGGAAGGATCATGTTCAATATGTTGACAGAGTGCTCAAACTATTGTAGGAGAAACAATTATATGCAAAAACATCCAAATGTTTCTTTGGAGTACAAGAGGTGGAATATCTGGGTCATATTGTATCTCACGAGGGTGTTAAGGTAGACCCTAATAAAATTAAATTCATTAAGGACTGGAAATTACCCACAACCATAAAGTAGTTGCGAGGATTTCTTGGGTTAATAGGGTATTATCACAAGGTTTTTAAGAATTATGGGAGAATAGTAGCACCTCTAGCAACATTATTGAAGAAATATGCATTTTCATGGACTCTTGAAGCCACTAAGGCCTTTGATCATCTTAAAGAGGTAATGTGCCTAGCACTAGTATTAGCTACGCCAGAATTCACAAAAACCTTTATTATGGAATGTGATGCCTTAGGAAATGGAATTGGCATTGTTTTATTGCAAGAAGGAAGACCCATTTCTTTTTAAAGTCGTCCAATCAAAGGAAAGTATTTAAGGAAAGCTATTTATGAAAAGGAAATGTTAGAAATATAACATGCACTAAAGAAATGGTGACCTTACCTAATGGGAAGACACTTCAAGGCAAAAACTGATCATGATAGTCTTAAACACTTTTTCGAACAAGGACTATCTTCAGAAGAGCATCAAAAAAGGGTCACAAAGATGTTGGGTTGTGACTTTGAAATAATATACAAAAAAGGGAAGTTAAATGTTGTTGCAGATGCACTCTCAATAAAGAATGAAGAGGTGGAAGCATTGCTTTGTGCCATTTCTGTTATCCAACCAGATTGGATAACTGAAGTAAGGGATGAATGGAAGAAGGACAGATAAGTGTGGACACTCATTCAAAAGTTGTAGCAAGATCCTAGTACATCTGATACACTTAGTTGGAAAAATGATTCCTTATGGTACAAAGATCACTTATATCTTTGTAGGAATTCCCAACTAAAACAAAAGATTCTTTTGGAATTGCACACTTCTCCTTTACGAGGACACTCTGGATTTTTAAAAACTTACCACAGGGTGAAGAAATAATTTTTTTGGGATGCCCTTAAATCTGATATTCAAAATTTTGTGGCGGAATGTTTGGTTTTCCAGAAAAATAAAGTTGAGACAATTAATACCCCAGGTCCTCTACAACCTTTATCCATTCCAAGTCAATGTTGGGAGGATATTTCAATGGATTTTATTGCCAGTTTACCTAAGTCCGAAGGAAAGAGTGTAATCATGGTGGTAGTTGATAGACTTACCAATTATGCACATTTTTGTGCATTATATCTTCCATTTAAAGCAGGTACAGTTACTACTACATTTATGGACACAATTCAAAAGCTACATGGAAACCCAAAGGTTATTGTGAGTGACAAAGATCCCTACTACAAATTTTTTGACGGAGTTATTTTCTTGTATTTGTACTTAATTAGCTCATAGCTCATCTTATCATCCTCAATCCATTGGTCAAACTGAGATAGTGAATAAATGTTTGGAAGGATATCTTCATTGTTTTGTATTGGATAAACAAACACAATGGGTCAAGTGGTTACCTCTCGCTGAATGGTGGTATAACACTTCCTTCCATACTGTAGAAAAAATGATCCCATTTATGGAAATTTATGGATATCACCCACCGTCCATCACATCATCTTTAAGAGAAAATTATAAGGTTAAAGCAGTGGAAGACCACATCGAGCATCAACAAGAAGTTCTCCAACTCTTAAAGGATAACCTAAATTTGGCACAAAATCGAATGAAATAACAGGCATATCAACATTGCAGCGAGAGAAGTTTTGATGTAGGAGACTGGGTATTTTTACGGCTAGAACCATACAAACAAATGTCCCTCAAGCAAGCTATGAAGGATAATAAATTATCGCCAAAGTACTATGGTCCTTACAAGGTGTTACAAAATATTGGTACTATGCCATACAAATTGGAGCTTCCTGCTTCTTCGTGAGTGCATCCAGTTTTCCAAGTTTCATGCTTAAAGAAGGTTATAGGTGAAAATCTTCCAGTTCAAACAATATTTCCAGAACTTGATGAGGAAGGAAAAATAATATTGGAACCTGAAGTGGTCATGGAAACAAGAACTCGACAGCTACGAAATCGATCAATTTCATAGTATCTCATCAAGTGGAAGAACTTACCCACTTAAGATTATACATGGGAGGATGAGAATTTTATACAAAATCACCCACAGTGACTCAAGCATTGAGGACAACACTTTTTTTGAAGGAGAGGGGCATGTTAGGCTCCTATATTACTAGTTTAGTACCTTATTGTTATTAGTGTAGCCCCCTTATTGTTATTATTATACCCCTGTAACCCCAATATTGTTATTATTGTGCCATTACATTGTTGTTGTTAGGTCGGCTAGGATTATATTGTGGGTCCATGGACTCCTATATATATAGAAGGATGTTTTAGTCATTTGTGTCATCCAAGAATTGTTCATTTATGTAATGTATTGGAGGTTTCCCCCTCGAAGTGGCTGATTTCTAAGGCATTGATATCTCTTTTCTTCTATTTTTGGACCTGGTTTCCTAACATATCAATTGAAGATAAAAAAATATATCTTTATGGAAAGTAGTGGAAATAAATCTCAAAATTCCAAAACAATCTCATCCATTTACTGCACAATTTTCTCCTGCTTTAATGTCGTCTATATACATGCCGTAAGTGACAAATGTTTACAATGTAAAATAAATATGAATTATTAGTCACAATGAATATTATCTTATAGGTTGTGAATAATAAATCTCAGTTGAAAACTGTGTAAGGACAACTACAAATAAAAATTGTGCAGAGACGTGATTAGTTAACTCTGCAACAAAGTGAGTTGATCACTAGGTTGGTCCTCACTACTGTGTTTTTGTTGATTTTTATTTGCAAATAAACATGACAAATATTTCTGAAAAAAATTCCAGATGCATGAAGCTTTCATTAATCATTTAAAATTTCTTTGTTCTATCATTTGTCAATTATATTTTATCCTTTTTCAAAAATATGTAATCTACTATCGATCTTCTTAATTATAGTTACTCCTAAATAAAATTTAGTTGAAAAAATAATCTGATTAAAAAAGAACTCATGAATGTACAAAATAAATGTTTTTTGAGATGGAAGTGTGTGAAATAAATGTGAAAAGAAGAAAATATGAACGAAGGAAGATAGAAAAAATACACATGCACTTCGACACCTTTCATACAACACTTGTGCATATTTCTCATCTCACGCCGAGTTCTCTACATTTGATAGACTATAACCAGAATTCGACTCAAGTCATGGTAGCACAATCAAAAAACCTAAATTATCAAATCCTAAAAATGGGGGGGAAATATTTCAATATTTATTAAGGCTCAAATTATATGAAATCAAGAACCATAATTGTTGAAGCATTGTTTATTTTTTACTTTCATGATTTCCTCGAAAGTGCACCCTCATTTTTCAATTGGTCTTGAAAGGAATCTCAAACATCTCTTAACTATTAGTAACAAGAAATATCAAATGCAAGGAACTGAATGAACCGAATTTTTAAACATATAAAAGGCTTTCCATTGATCAAAATAAATAATAATGAATAAAAAATTCCCATTAAATAGTAAAGTATTCCTTGACTACAATTATTATTTAAAATCCAGAATCCTATTTTGTATGAGCCTCCTTCAACCGAAATAATGTTTTTCCATCAATAATGAATTAGGATCTTGTGCTAGTAGTTTTATGTTCAACATTTTTTACTTCATAACCAAAATGCTAAAATAGTAAATACTTGAAACTTTAGAAATTTTGATGCAAAGATAAATCTCATAGATGCATGTTGTGTTCATCAATCATTGAAAATCTGTTCGTTCTTTTGTCTCTAAAGAGAAATTACATTCATCAGCATAATAAATTCCTAACAAAAATTTATTATCATACATTGAATAATTCTCTAATTACATTTATTACTAAAACTCCTTTTCCCTAATTTATCTATACCTACTTGCACCTACTAAATGATTTTCCATCAACAACGGATAACTAGTTTATCCCGTTAGCTTTATGTTCATAATTTCATATGTTGATAACTTCTAGTTCACCTATATTTTAAAAAATAAACAGTCTCCAAAAATATTCAAGATCTTGGAGCTTGAGTAGATGAAGAACATAAGAACAAAATTAGAAATCTCATTTTCAATTACAATGCTTATTGATAATTTCAAAAATTAGTCATCATTTGATCATGTTTCACAACAAATGCAATTTAACACTCAAGAAATATGAAAAACCCATAGATTCAAGACCTGATCTTACATCAATTCATTGAATTAAATGTTGAGAAGACTTATATTTCCTCTCAAAATCTATTTTTGTTAATTTTATGATTAAAATTTAATTCATACTCATTATGTTGGTAGAGTTCCCATTTCTAAGTACCTCGCTAATTGGGAGGTCACAGAGTCAAATCTCCTTGACACCCTTGGGGTTAGGCCTTACTTGTTTGGTTAGTGGTTAGATCCTTTCACATTGATCTACCTACATTTTCCCATGGATTTAAAATAAAGTAAAATAAAACTGAACTATTTGTGATCTTGACATTTCATGGACATACTACTAATAATAACTCTATCTCAAAAAGTATGCAAAAAAAGCTAGCAATAAAAGATTTACTTAATATGCTAGATACCAGATAATGGATTTCTAGAAACACACAAATTTAGTTGGGAAAAATGAATAGTTGGAGTGGAACTTTCAACAAGTGAAACAAGCGCGCCATATTTTCCTAGTGAAAATCCTAAGATCATATACACTGTAAATTTTATAAATTGCTTCAGTCTCTTTTTTGTCAACCATATTCCACTCTTTATTAGAAATATGGAATCTACTACTGATATGCTTAGCATTAATTAGTCCTAAATAAAGTTTACGAGGAAAAAAATTTCACATTAAATAAGGATTCATGAATGTGTGGAAGAAGTGTTCTGAGATATGGAAGTTTACGGAAGGAATGTGTGAAGCAAGAGGTGTGTGTAGATGGAGCAAGATGTGGAAGAGATACGTACATTTATGTATTTTTCCCACAACATTTCTACACTTTCAGTATCTTTCAGCAACGTGACAACAAAGTTTCCCTGCACTGAATAGAATGCAACCAAGAATTAGCTTAAGTTATGATAACACAATTAATAAATTTGAATCATCAAATGTTAAAAAAATGGTTAAATTAATTTTTAATCAATTATGAACTTTGAATCAAAATGAACTAACAAATGTACTATTCTAGCTTGTATGAAATAGATAAGCTTTACAAAAACTTGTTTTATTACATTAATAATTTGTAGTGAAGTTTACCACTTCGAAGCAAAACGCATAGCTTATTGAGGATTAAAATTACAAAAAGTATAGAAAATCATGAATTTCATCATGATCACTGCAGTATGAATGTGAATTATGAACATGACATTGTTGAACAGGAAAATGTTTCCAAATGTGATCAATAATCATCTTATTCCCAGAAATAAATTTTATTGTTACTTATTGCAATCATTGTGAGCGCATGTAATCTAATAATTGTTGACTTCATTTATTATTTTAATTCATGTCAATATTGAAATCTCCAATAACTATAAAAATGAAATCGTTTTTCATGGATTGTTCCTTTGCTATTTCAATTGCTTCAATAACTGATGAAACAAACAAAATTGGCATGACATATACATTTGTTATTCATATTCAATATTGGAAATAGAGTTCTGACAAAAAAAGTTCAATTATGTTATTGCAAACATTCTTGGTTGATATCATCTCTATGTTTTCTTCTATGCAAGTATGTTCTCCATGAACACAATTTGATATCTTGAAATTGAATTTGCAAAACTCATTATTTGACAATATAAAGTTTAAATACATTTCTGTGATATAGAGAGTCATAACACTCATTATATATTCATCACATACATTGTCATTGACATAAGCATGTCGACTTCAGGTATTCAAAGTTGAAATCATTAAATTATTTTCATTTTATATTGGCTTGTATATGTATTTTGGTTTCCACGATGCTTGAGTTCTTAAGCATTTTGTTTCTTCTAATATTTTCTTATTCACACAAAAGTTGTTTCTTGTTAGTTTCTGAAGAATATAAAAATGAGTCATGGTTCTAACATGTGACAATGTTGTGTATACTAGTCCATGTGTTGATATACCACTCAGATCAAATGCAAGCCCACCAAACATTAAACCTTCTGATCGATGTATTTTTCTAGCACAAGCTAATTGAATAAAAAATTATTTATGTACCTCTTGCTATGAAACACCAATGTTTTTCAAACATGTAATATTAAAGACTATTTCGATGAAATTTTTTCTTCAAATATTTCATGATACTTATTTTTTTGTAGTTTACCAATCTTTGGATTTGAAAAATCTATGCCTATAACATAAACATTTTTATTTTTGATATTCCATTTGCAACGTGCGTATGCAAATGCTCTATATAAAGCAATAAACTGTAACTGTCTCCTGAAGTTTATGATAGCAGCCAGCACGTAGACCACTAAGGCCACGGATATAGGAGTATGGCCATGTTGGAAAACGGATCTATGGAAGGTGGCGCTTGAATTCAACTCCAGAACTTTGCACAGATGTCAATTAACCTCCGCAAGCTTAGAAACGGCCGTATGGATGTTTATATGCCACGAAACAGAGTCCAGCCGACATAGAACTCCATAGTTGACTTCCACGTGGATGGCTTTGACCGCGGCTTTCTTTGATGAATTTACTTGAACCAATAGGACACGAACCATGTCCTTGTCATTCCTAGCCTGCCCATGTGGCTCGTTTCCTTCGTAGACACCTGTAACATCGATTTCCACAAAATAGCTGCGGAAAGTTGCAGCAGCTGCGAAAAGTGACAATTTTCCGCGGCTGTATGAACAAAATCTAAATCAAATAGAAAACACACAAACATAATTAAAAACCATGTTAGATACCCTTTTGCACATGATATTGACAATTTTGGAGGTTTAGGTGAGTGAAAAAGATATGGAAAAGTGTATGGAAAAGAGGCAAATTCGGGACTCAACAGTAATATCATTATTTTCTCATATGCTACTTAGCATATTTCCTTA